>LPNX010955054.1:338372-376680 GCA_001517045.1 Pseudotsuga menziesii
TTTTGGAGAAATGTAGCCCATAGAGGAAGCAAGCATCTAAGAGGCCCCATTGGGGGTCTCCATTGGATAAGCTCATGGAGAGGCTCCAACCTTGTAGTTCCAGCTGAGAGAGCAAGCATGGCTCCATCATGTCTGAAGGTGATCCAGCGTAGGAGACAAAGAAGCAGAGTCAGTTCAAGGAGGAAACATTTCAATTTGCATTTGAAGGCAAGTAGAGACCATCTACACTCTCATCCTGGAGGACAAAGGTGAAGGGATTGGTTGGTAAGAGTGTGACTTTGGTTTTATTGATGCACTTGTCATGCAAACATATTGTCGTCTATTGAGACTATCCTGCAGACGATCGTGTGGCGTAGCTCGAGGTTCGTGGCTCGTAGAGTCAGTTGAAAGAGTGCGATTTGCAACATTATGCAAGTCTTTGATCCACTCAAGGTTCATGGCTCGTAGAGTCAGTTGAAAGAGTGTGATTGGCTACATTGGGAAAATATCTTCATGTCCAAGTTTGGCAACTTCTCGAGACAAAGGAGGCAGGCATTTGCTTGCTTGATTTCTGCAGTCTTCAATTGAGTCCTATAGCTTGTGCACTTATGTGACCCATCAGAGGCAGTTATGGTGCGGTGGTAGAGACGAATAGATGATGAAGACTCTGCAGGTGAATCCGTTGTAATGTATCTTATGTATTTGTGCATCTTTGCAATGGATTGGTCACTCTATTTTGGAGTAGGCCCGGAGACGTAGCCAGGAGATCTGGTGAACTCTGTAATCAAATCGTGTCCCTAATGTGCTTGAATGATTTTTTATTTTCATGTGGATGATTCTATGTTACACACTTATATTATGCTCATATTCACTTGCACTAACATCAGAAAAATGATCATATTGGTCCCGATTGTTTCGAGCGGGTTCGATGACTTTCCGGGCTCGCCCCCGGGATCAGATCATGTGGTATCAGAGCAGGACTATTTGACATTGGATTGTAAGTGTGGATGCTCACGAGGGCTAAATTGCAAGCTGGTAAGGGTACATTAGAGCCTTACAATTCCGAGATCAGACATGCACACCGAAGGAGGAAGATGGATGCTAATGATGCCCGCATCGAGATGGATGCTCACAAGGGCATGTGGGCATGAACTATATTTTTGGTTTATGTTCTTAAAAGCCCAACCACATGAAAACCAACTTAGGGAAGTTGTAACCAAGGCCAAGATAGGCAAATTAGTTGCAACCAAATGAATCCATGAGAGTCATGTGAAGAAGGGCAAGCCAACCTATATAAACCCATTCATTTGCCATTTCCCACTCATGCCTTAGAGTGGAGACTTTGTAGCTAAAGGAGAGAAGGGAGATTGCGTAGCTCTGCAGGAGGAAGGTACGTTTGTGTATACTCATTTTACATTGTCTTCAGGCTTCGGAGTTGCTGGAAGCAGTCTTGTTGTGTTTTGGGCAGCGGTTCTCTTCCTGAACATTGTCACCAAGGTATCATTGTATCATTGCCATGTATTTTGCCTTCATGCTGAGATTATAGATCGGCCCTCCTATTGAGAAGCAGGCCCGGAGACGTAGTCCATCCTGGACGAACTCCGTTATCAACTTGTTGTCTTTATGTGCGTATTGTCTATGCTATTTGGTTCTCTTCTTATGGATTTGTGAGCTTCATTCATGCTCTTTATGCAATTCATGTTAACATCATAGAGTAGCAAAGATCTTGTTTCCGGATCATGTGGTATCATAGCAAGGCTATTTGACATTGGATTGTGAGTGTGGATGCTCATGAGGGCTAAACTACAAGCTGGTAAGGGTACATTAGAGCCTTACAATTCTAAGATTGGACGTGCACACCGAAGGAGGAAGATGGATGCTAATGATGCCCACATCGAGATGGAGGCAAACTTTCACAAGGTCTTCTACATGATGGCCGACAAGGTAGACAAGTTGTTTGTAGACTATGAATAATGCATGGCAAAAGAAAGAAAAGGCAGTGAAGTAAAGAAGAAAGACAAAGAAGTGAAGGACGAAGGCAACGCTTCAGTTAACCAAGGAGGAGGTGGCGAAGAGCCTCCTGCGCCTCCCTCTTCACCTTTAGCTTCAAGCACAAGTTCAAGTGCTTCTTCCTCATGTCATTCTCAGCATTCCAAGGTTCCTCACAAAGAGCCTCAAAAGAAGCCCTTATTGAAGCTCAATGTGAAATTTGATTTGCCCATGTTCAACGGGGAAGCGAATGCAGAGAAGTTAAACAATTGGATAAGGCAAATTGAGGTCTATTGCCGAGTCCAACAGATCAAAGAAGAAGATGTGAAGATTCAGTTGGCTTCCCTTCGGCTGACAGGCACCGCACTTGTATGGTGGGAAATCAAGCTTCAGAAAGGTAGCAAACAAATGGGTAATCTTCTCTCATCGTGGTCTGCTTTACTTTACGTAAGCAATTTTATCCGTTGGGTTATGTTCAAAAGGCTATGATGGATTGGCAAAGTTTTAGACAAGGCAAGGGTTAGAGTGTTCAGAATTTTACTGAATAATTTAGAAACAAATCTCTAGAGTTGAATATTTCTTTAGATTCTTCTGACACTCTTTTGAAGTACATTGGTGCTCTTCATCATTATCTACACCATACTTTGATATTGTTGAATCCTACTAGTGTGGATGAAGCAAGTGTTCAAGCTACTTATCTTGAGAGCAGGGGGAATCATTTGCAAGAAGACCATCAGAAGGAGCCTTTCAAACACAACAACAACCACAAGTTCAAGAAAAAAGACAAGAGCAAGAAGACAACTACTGCCAAGAAAGAAGGAGGAAAGCTCCATTGCAACCATTGCGACACTGATGGGCATGATGAAGAAAGTTGTTGGAAGTTGCATCCTGAACAGAGGCCAAAGCATTATGGAAGCAAAAAGGAGAAAAAGACCGTTGCAACAGTGCAACGAGATTTGGGTTCTGACTCAGGTGACGAACCCATGGTTACAGCCATGGGAATGCAAGGTAACAAAACTCCTCATACTGGTTCAAGTTCTACTCATGTTTCTAAATAAAATGATAAAAGAAGAAGTGAGTTGTTTCACATCAGAGTTGTGTCTAAGCATACAAATATTGAAACATTATTTGATCTGGGTTCCCAAGTAAATTTGATCTCAGAATTAGTTGTTAAGAAGTTGGGCATGTAGACTAAACCTCACCCCAAGCCTTATCCTCTTGGATGGGTATGTGATAATGCTAAGCTACAGGTGACTAAGCAATGCAGGTTAAGGTTTGCAATTGCTTCAAAGTTTATTGATGAGGTGGACTTAGATGTTGTTCCTCTTGACATCTGCGGTATCGTATTGGGAAGCCCATACTTGTATGATCGAAAAGCAGTATTCTTCCGTCATGAGAACAAGTACCATCTCACCAAAAATGTGGTGGAGTACATCATGAGAGCTCACAGTATGAAGGCTAACACCTCTCTTGTTAGTGCAGGACAGATGAAGAGACTCATCAACACTAATAAGAGATACAAGCTCATGGTTGTGAGAGCAAAAGATGCTGAGGCATCCGATGCTTTCAAAGGTTGTGATCCTTCTCATAAAAAGGCTATGATTGATATTGTGGCTAACTATGATGAAATATTTCAGGAACCTACAGGTTTGCCTCCCAAAAGGGAGATTCAACATGACATTCATCTCCAGCAGGATGCCCCTCTTCCTAATGTGGGCATGTACAAGTTGTCTGCGGTTATCAAGTACAAGAAGGGCACTAGTAACAAAGTGGCAGATATGCTTTCTTGACCTCCTATTGTTGCATCTATTGTCTTGAAAAATGCTTCTTTATCCCATGAAATTTATATTGAGCAGTATGCTACTGATGATGATTTCAAGGAGATTTATGAGAAGCTAACCAATGGCACACAGTTGGAAGACTACTATTTGCAGGGAAAGTTGCTCTATCATTTGGGCAAGTTATGTGTTCCTATCAGTGAAAGAGTCCATGTAATACGAGAAGCTCATACTTTTCTTGTATCAGGTCATTGTGGGGTCACTGTAGAGTAGGCTGCTTCTCTTTTCTTTCAGCATGTATGGGTTCATTTTAGACTCCCTACATCCATTATCTCGGATCGGGACTCCCGATTCCTTGGATAGTTTTGGACAAAGTTATGGTGTATGATCGACACCAAGCTGAAGAGGAGCACCGCTTTCCATCCACAGACCGACGGACAGACAGAGGTAGTCAACATGACAACTGTTCATTTGCTTTGAGGTTATTGCAACAAGCATCCTAAGTTATGGGATGAACAGATCCAGTATGTGCAGCATGCTTACAACAGGGCTATGCATTCTTCCACTCAGAGCTCACCATTTGAGACATGCTTTGGTTACTTGCCAAAGACTCCATTGGACTTGACTTATGGGAGAGAGGTTGGTTCAAGCACTTCCAAGGATGAATACAAAGCCCGCAGGTTCATTCAGAGAGTTCAACAGGTACATCAAGCAGTGCAAGAGCAGTTGGAGAAGAGTCAAGCCCAGTACAAGGCTCACCATGACAAGCATAGAGTTGATTATTAGTTTCAGGTGGGAGATCAAGTGTGGCTTCACATCAACAAGGAGAGGATGAAAGGAGAAGCCAAGAAGCTCAAGCCTATTAGATATGGTCCCTTCACCATCTTGGAGAAGATTGGGACGAATGCTTTTCACTTAGAGCTACCGCCATACATGCAAATCTACTCAGTGGTGAATGTGGAGAACTTGAAACTCTATGAGCCTCCCATGATCATGGATGAAAGGGAGAATGTCTCATTTCCATCAGTTGATGAATTTGCTCCTGATTACATAGATGAGCTAAAGGAAGATGTCATCTTAGACAGAAGAACAAGGACTTCTCGCAGGGGTGATGTTGATTATATTTGAGTGGGCATCAGAGGCACTCATCCAAGCAAATCCAAGTGGATCAAGAAATAGAAAGTGAGGGAGCAATTCCCTCACCTATCTGTTGATTAGTAAAGGCTTTTGGAGGCCAAAAGTTTCTCAGTGGGGAGGAATGATCTAGGAGGATCCAAGAAGGCAAAATTTTTGAAGTCCTCCAATCTCAACAAAATAGTACCATGTCAAAGAGCTCATCAAGCCGATTCCAACGGTGCAAACGGCGTGTCAAACGGACTCTGGATGCAAAAGGTATTGTGTTTTGAAGCTTGGCCCCAACAGGGAAAATTTTGGCTGAAGTGCCACGTGGCACTCCCTCAAGTTGCCACGTGGTAGTTAAAAAGTGCATTCTGGTGACATGGCATGCTGACATGGCATTATGATGTGGAATTATGACATGACATGATGATGTGGCATGCTAACATGGCATGATGATGTGGCATGCTAACATGGCATGATGATGTGGCATGATGACATGGCATGCTAAATGGCATGATGATGTGGAATGATGACATGGCATGATGATGTGGCATGCTGACATGGCATGATGATGTGGTATGATGACATGGCATGCTAAATGGAATGATGATGTGGTATGATGACATGGCATGCTGATGTGGCATGGTGACATGGCATGATGAAGTGGCATGATGACTAGCATGCATGCATTTGTGCTTGAAATGAATTTTAGGACATTCATGCATTTACTCATGAGAAATTGTAAAATGATTAATATTTGAAGTGAGTGGAAAAATTACTCACATATTACTCATTTATTTTATTCCTTGAGTTGTTATGAAGTTAATGCATGGTTGTAACCAAAAACAAACATGCCATATTTGTAAAGAAGTTGTAACAAGTTGGTTTATGGTTGAAAAAACCAACATGCTATTTAAAAAAAGGATTTTGTTATGTAATGGATTATTGTTGGATTTTGTAAATGTCATTATGGGGAAGTAACTAAATGTGAAAACCCATGGGCATGTGGGCATGAACCATATTTTTGGTTTATGTTCTTAAAATCCCAACCACATGAAAACCAACTTAGGGAAGTTGTAACCAAGGCCAAGATAGGAAAATTAGTTGCAACCAAATGAATCCATGAGAGTCATGTGAAGAAGGGCAAGCCAACCTATATAAAACCATTCATTTTCCATTTCCCACTCATGCCTTGGAGTGGAGACTTTGTAGCTAAAGGAGAGAAGGGATATTGCGTAGCTCTGCAGGAGGAAGGTACGAGTGTGTATACTCGTTTTACATCGTCTTCAGGCTTTGGAGTTGCTGGAAGCAGTCTTGTTGTGTTTTGGGCAGCGGTTCTCTTCCTGAACATTGTCACCAAGGTATCATTGTATCATTTCCATGTATTTTGCCTTCATGCTGAGATTATAGATCGGCCCTCCTATTGAGAAGCAGGCCTGGAGACGTAGTCCATCCTGAACGAACTCCGTTATCAACTTGTTGTCTTTATGTGCGTATTGTCTATGCTGTTTGGTTCTCTTCTTATGGATTTGTGAGCTTCATTCATGCTCTTTATGCAATTCATGTTAACGTCATAGAGTAGCAAAATCTTGTTTCCTGATCAAGTTAGACTTAGTTCATCATCAGATCAGGCTCAGCTTAACTCTCCATCATCTACAATCTCTCTAGTCAGGCATGTGCCCCTCTTGGCCAGTCTGGCTATAAATAAAGCAACCTTTCTCTTATCCAAGCTAGTTAGAGCTGGGAAGAAAGGATTGCTATTATGTAATATTGTATTGATCATTCTATTTGTTGGAATAAAAGAGAAGCTTTGGAGGCTAAATTGTGGAGTGCTTTTCATGTGTGTGTTATAGCTGATTTTACCACACATGGTGAATCACACTTTTATGGCCTTCCCTGTCCCTCTACAGACTCCTTAGACCCGATGGACCATTTTTGTTCCTTTGATGTTTCCAAGATCATCCCTAAAAATATGCAAAAATTGCCATACGCAACTTTTAATCCCTTCCTTACATATATACGCAGATTTGACCCCTAAAATCGTGTACATCGAGATGTGTGCAAAAGGCCAAATTATTTTGGAGTTTTCCTTGATGTGGATCTGACTCACTTGTCTCCTGGCCTTCCATATGCCTTGAGATCACTCGGATTCGACCTTTTATTACCCCATTGAAGAGCTATATAAGGAACCCTTTGGATACATTGAAGGCATGAGGAATTGAGAGCAAGAGAACTATAGTCCATTGTTGCTGGAGCTTATACTTGAGTCTGCATCCCTTTGTCCCTTGGAGCACTTTTGTGTTCTTCCCAAGATTTCCTTTTGCTTGTGAGCTTGCTATCGAGAGATGGAGGATTGAAGTGGTGGAGGCCCAAGTGGGGGACTCAGTTTCTCCGATTCGCAGACGTGCCGACAGAGGTTGTCTATATTGAAATCTATGTTTTATATTAATAGAAATATCTTTTCTTGTCCAATAATGTGTATTTGAATGAATATTTGATCCATGGATGATTTCAAATGCTTATATGTTATTGATTATATATGCTAGAGTAGATCTAACACAATTATATATAGTATGCTTGCCTTACTTATTGAATGTTGAGGAAGAAATTTATCAATTCAAGTTGAAGTTGGAAAGCTCAAAGGGGATCTACATTAACCGTCTGGAATAAGGTACGAATCGAGATCCTTTAGTGTTATTTGTTTGATTTCTCTTACATATAGGGAAGGATTGATTTCTGGAGGCAAGTTGTCTGTTGTGGTAACCCAATCCATAGGAATTTCTCTCCGTAACAGAATTGGCGACTTCGTTGGGGAGTTCCTGGTAGCTGTCCTTTGGGGTTTTTAACGGCATTCAATGTTCTTGAATTGCTCTTATTTCTCTGTTTCTGAGTCGGGTCTGGGGGCATGTTTTCCTTGTAGTGTCTGATTGGTGTGAATTTTTTCTCAGCTTATTTGTTTGCCTTCATTTTTATACATTTTTCTTCCTGTACGTGAGTTTTTAACTCATAGTCACGTATACACGTGGTTTTGACTGCTATATCCATGTACATATGCGGGTTTTCTGCGAACAGTTGTGTATGCCCTGAGTTTTTCCTTTTAGAGGAAGATTGATTGTTGCTGGGTGAATTTTGATGATTGTTGAGTCTCCTTTGATACTGCTAGATTCTGTATACACCTCTGTTTCTGACCAGAGACACCTTTTTAGGGTAAATTTTTTTTTTTTAAGAATGTTCTTGTCATTGCATTTTCAATTTTTTGTTTTGGGATTAGTGCATTAGATTTCTTTTACCTTAGTACTTTGCGTGAGTGTTGTTTGATTGTGCTTGTAGGGTCTAGGGGTGTTAGAATCATTCTTTTGCTTTAGTATCTCATTTTTATTTAAAAAATCCAAAAATATGTGCTTCTTTGCATCATTATGCATTGCACTTTTCACTTTGCATGGTACTTGCACTAGGTTTGCTTAGAGAAGTATTAGTTAGGCTTTCATATAGAAATGGCTGCATTTTCATTTGAAGAAAATTTTGCATTTCATGTAGTAGCATACCTTGTTTTTCATTCAACACAATGCATTTGCATTGATTGTTAGGTGTGCATTTTACTTCATGTTGCGTCATAACATCAGTGGTTGCAAGGTCATCTACCTTTTTTCAGTAATAAATCCAAATAAAATCAATGCTTAATTAAAATGGATTACACTATTTTCTTTGATAGAGTACACCAACAAGATTAGGTTTTAGGGTCTTGGAATAGTTCATTGTGAGTAAATTCTCCAAGACCACTAAACAACAACATGTATGTGTCTGTCCAGGTGAGAGTGTGAAATTCCTTGGTATAATTAGTGTTTCTCGGGATCCTCCTCTTACAAGGGAGTTAAGCATGAGGCAGTGCGAGTGGTTATTGATTAGGATGACCCCTAGTCATAACTAAGTAGCACCGGAGATATTTCCAAGATTGTATTCGTATCTGGGGGCTCTTTCGAGAGTTTCGGGCTTTGCTACCCTGCCTATACGGTCAATCCCGCCTGCGACTATCCGCCTAAGCATTGATTATATTGAGGTGACCTTAGTTGCCTTACCTAGGTTATCGAGGGGGTACTTTGCAGGGGTTATTCTACAGGTGTCCCGGCCAGGTTGGGGTCGAATAGCACAGTCACTATATGTGTTGAAGCTGAGGCCCACAATAATTGGTTACGAACCTTTGCTTGTTGTGTATGGGAGTCTCAAGCCTCTCCCAGGCGAGACATACCTGCTTCATTTGGGAGCTCACATATCCTACCCTTGTTTGCTTGTGATTTCCTTTATATTATATTGGTGTATGCTCTGTGCATGTTAGCTTGCTTAGGGTTTGCGTAATTAGAGAGTATTTTTCATTTTTTGAGTCATTGTGGATTTGGGTGCGGCTCCTCGTCGTTCTCGTCATTTAGCAGGACTTCCACCTTATCACATTGATTCACACATGATGGGAGATCATGAAGATGAAATTCCTGAGCTACCTTCTTCACTTCATGAGGTTGAAGAAGAAGAGCCTACCCCTACACATGATCCTTCACCTGACATACCTACACACTCTAGGTATGATCCTTCACATGATGTACCTACACACTCTAGGTATGATCCCTCATCCACAGGTCACCGATATTGGATGACGGGCGATGAGACTCATCATGAACCTACGAGCACTAGTTATGGTAGCTATGATATGTCTAGTATTCCCGCATATGATTTGGTACCGCATGCTGAGTCGGAGTTTGAGCCTAACACTATGCCTAGGGGCCTTCCTAGTCACTTCCATGTGGAGAGATTTGGGAACATGAGTCACATTGCACCCTCCATCCCAGCGGTGGAGGTCACATCACATGTTAACCCTAGACCTAGTGCTAGTAGTCTTATTTGGATACCAAAGCCAAGACGAGTGACGGTAGGGAATACCACTTACATAATTGCACATGTCCCTTCATCCTCTATTCCTAGTTCTTCAAATGCTATTCCTCCCCCACATTCATGTGGTCCTTCGGGCCAGAATGTTGCTGCGAGTTATGTGTGTACTGCTACTACTCACGTAGTTCTGTCTTAGAGTCAAGTACCTCCTGTTGTTTCAGGAGGTCGTATTCCTACTTCTAGAGGTCATATTCCTACTTTCGGAACGTCTATCCCTACCTATGGAGTTTCTCATGGAACATCTCATGGGACATCTTATGGACCATATTATGGACCGCAGTATGCACAGAGTTATTCACCTTATGGGTACAGGTATCAACAACCCACTTACTCTCTGAATTATGGATTTGTACCCCCACATAGTCAAGGTACACAACATTATGGTGCTTCCATGCCACCCTACACGGGTCAAACGGAAGGAGGATACTATGGTCATGGCCATTTTGGTTACGGTAATCAGTCTTATGTGAACCAAAATTATCAAGGAGAACTTCATTGACCTACTCAACCTAGGCTCCCTTTCCTCGCAATGTTAAATCTGCCTGACCTATCGAGACTAAGGAACGATCCGGTATCTTATGAACCGGCTTGGCCGGTTGTCCCTACGAAGCTTCCCTCGGACATTCCCAAGTTTGAGAGAAAACCGGGAGATGATCCGAATGAACATGTTACTACATTTCACCTATGGTTCTCTTCTAATTCCTTACACAAAGATTCGATCCGTCTAAGGCTATTTCAATGCACCCTCACTGGGCCTGTCGCGAAATGGTACATAGAGCTACCTAGGGGGGCATTCACTTTATTCGATGACCTAGATATGAATTTTCTCAACCACTTCCATATACCAGTGCATTACGACATTGGTACAAAAATATTGTCGACATTTCGGCAAGACAAAGCCATGCATATCTCAAACCATATCCAAGAGTGGCGTAGACGGAAGAGATTGATTAAAGCCTTCATACCGCCGAAGTTTCTCCTTGAATGGTTCCTTAAATCATTACTGCCTTATATAGCGAAGGATGTCTCTAAATATGGAGTTCAGAACAAGGAACAAGCAATTTTTAGGGCACAGGAATTGGAATTGATTTATGCTCAATCCGGTTTGTTATATGAGATTATTCCTAATGATCCGCGTTCTAGTTTCGACCCTAAGATCAAACTTGGACCACATGTCAATGGCATTGTTGGTTGTATGAGTGCCAAACCTGTAGATTCAGTTGTGAAATAGGTCAATCAATTATCAATCAACAAATCTACCTCAGGACAAGCCACGGCTTCATCTCAACCCACCCAAACGACGAGTGTGCTTTCGGTACAATCGTCGGACCAGAAGGGTAACCAGCAACCTGGAAGGAATAAGAAGAAGGGTAAAAACAATCGTAAGGGTGGGAATAGGAATGAAAATTCCAATTATAATGACAAGAAGACTAGAAATGTTGGGGGGGAAAAGCAGCCTAAATGTAAGGTTAATTTTCCTTGCAAGTTGTGTAAGGATGACCACCTCACTCACTTTTGCCCTCGGATAGAAGAAGCCTCAATATTCATAGCACAGGGCCCAGCTGTGCTGACCAACCCTTTACCTCATAATCAAAACATGAACTTGAGGACCCATGATCAGTCTGGTGGGGATCAAGATCCGCCAAAAGCTAGTAGTGGTCATGGTTGCATCAATATGGTGCGTGCTACTAAGGTTGTGACTCGTGCGAAGGACTATGGTTCATCACAACTAGACCTTGGAAAGGAACCTGACCCACCTGGGAGTCCTTTGCGTATTGAAAAACCTATGGATAAACCTGAAGTTGCACCTTTCATTCCTAAGGGAGTCCTTAAGTGTTCAGGGCACAATCCTAATGCCCGAGCCACCCAGAACTATTCTTTTGTTGAGGATTTGACACTCCTTGTGCGATGTCTGCACTCGAAGTCCTTCAGAGTTGTCCTTCGCAAAGGAAAGCTTTTCTTTCTGCTCTTGGTGTTAACGATGATAATTCTTCCTCCATCATCAAATTTGAAACCACGGGACTACAACCTCACTTGCCTTACTATGTGTCTCTCTTAAGTCATGTAGAATGTCTTAACATGACCATCAAACGCACTGTGATTGACGAAGGCGTTGCTGCTTTTGTGATGTCTTTAGCGTGTTGTAAGGGTTTGGGTTCCCTTGAGTTGTCTAAATCCGGTACCATGTTGAATGCTTTTGATGGTAGATCGTTTTGGCTACACAGGATTCTTCCTTCTCTTAAGGTCTGTTTGGGAGGGAAGACCATTGTGATAGAGGTCGAGGTGGTTGATGCGCCACTTGACTACAATTTGTTGCTGAGTGGGAACTGGATGTATAGTATGCAAGCCATAGCTTCTTCTCTATTTCAAGTTGTATGCTTTCCATTTAATGGGAAGATAGTTACGATTGATCAAACGTCATTCAAAAATCTGTCGGTTACCTCATCTTCGGGAGATTCTATCCCGATTATCGAGCACTCTTAGCCGGCAACTGGGAGTGTGGGTGTTGGCATGTATCCATCCCTTATGGGAAGCTTTAGTGGTCCTACACCTGTTCTTATGATCGGGTCTAATTCCAGAGAGGCTTCGTCGTAAGTGAGATGGTGTTTTTTTGCACAACCCATATGGAAGATCCTTGGATTCTTCCTACACCGAGTCCATCATGTGATCCCATCGAAATGGACGTGCCATTGCCTGCAACTATGATACCGTATCAATATAATATTGAATGTGTTGCAGAACCTAGTCCTTCCTCTTCGCGAACGGAGGAGGAGGACCCGTATGTCCTGCCTACATGGGCAGTTCAGTCTTCTCACGTGCATGACTGCCTTGATAGTGTTTTCCATCAGATGAAGCTATTATTGAGGCCATGTCTGGGGTTGAGCCACCTTGGGAAGAGTTGCATCATAGATCTTATTTTCTTCCCGAGCTTGACCGTTTGGAGCATGAGTACTTTAGGGAGGTTCTTAGTGAGAGAATTGGTAGTCCTATGGTTCCATTAAGTTCTCCTAGTCTGATGGCTGATGGAAACATGGCGAATATATCTCCTACCATCCCTATCAATATCTCTCATGATCCTGGCAAGATTGAGAATGTCTATATTGGGGAAGAATGTTCCCATGCTGAGATTCAAGAGTATACCGAGCTTTTTAAAGAATTTTGTGATGTATTTTCTTGGTTATATGAAGAAATGCCAGGTATCGACCCTCGCATTGTTGAGCATGAGATTAAAACTTATCCCAATGCTAAGCCTGTTCAACAACGCTTGGGTGCGGTGAATCCTAGGAAAGCACCCACAATTAAGGATGAGATAGAAAAGTTGTTGAATGTCGATTTTATCTATCCCGTTCCCTTGATGGACTGGGTTTCAAATCCCGTTTCGGTTGATAAGAAGAAGGAAACGATCTGCATATGCGCTGATTTCCGTGACTTGAATCGTGCTTGACCTAAGGACAATTTCCCCACACCGTTTATCGATCAAATTTTGGATGAGTGTGTGGGAAGCGAGGTATTTTCCTTTATGGATGGATTTTCCAGACACAATCAAATACAAATCAAACCCGAGGACCTTTGCATATCGGAAGATGCCTTTCGGCCTTAAAAATGCCAGAGCCACTTTTCAGTGGGCTATGACCTTGATCTTCCATGATCTCAAATCGATTATTGAAGTCTTTTTGGATGACCTTGCTGCTCATTCTTGTATGAGAATGCATCATTCCTACCATTTGAGATTAGTGTTCGAAAGGTGCTGCCATTACTTGGCCAGGTCAAATCCTCACAAGTGCATCCTTTGCGTGAAGTCTGGTCACTTATTAGGGTTTATTGGCTCCAAGGAGGGTATAAGAGTCAACCCTTTGAAGGTTGAGGCAATACTTCAATTGTCTCCCCCAAGAAACATTAGACATCTTCAATGTTTGCAAGGCATGGAAAACTTCTTACGGAGATTCGTCATGAACTTTTCCAATTTGACTAGAGGCTTTATGCGTCTTTTGAAGAAGGACACTACCTTTTGCTAGGATGAGCGAGCCTAGGAGTCCTTTGATGTGCTTAAGTGAGCTTTAGCATTGGCCCTGGTGATTAGTCCACCTGACTATAGCTGTGACTTTCTACTTTATGTGGTCGTGTCCATGGAGACTATTGGTATGGTTTTGGTTCTATTACCACCTAAGTTGTACTTAGTGGTTTTTTATCAAGTGAGCCTAGTGAACCGGACAAGGATAACTTGTTCAGACTTCAGAAGACCTTCAGTCTTACTTTTGGGAAGCTTTGTTGTACTATATCACATGTTCATACCCCATGGGGGAATTGTAATAAATGTTCTAGCATGATAGTGTCTGTAAAAGACTCGGTCTCTTAGACTTTATTTGTCAATCCGATCAGCCCAAGGTGTTTTTTCCCTTGGTTATGATTGGTTGTTGAATAAATGACTAATAATTTATTAGTTTTTCATTCCATACCTCCAAAGTTGGGGTGTTCGGCTTGGCATTTAGGCCTATTGAGGTTATTAGAGTCTATGTGTCAATGTATAAACATGCTAGGAATCATGGTCGAGTCATATGAACATGTCTAAGTCCCCCTAGGTTTTTTCAATTTTTCATTTTTTTAATTTTTTCAGTGTTTTTTATTAAAAATTTAATTTTTCCAAAACTTAGGCTATTTTTTAATAGTTTAATTGGGAAATTTGGTTTTGTAATAAAAGTGGGCTCGAAAGTCATATTCAGTCATGTAGGTGCTCATTTTCAAGCTAAGAGCACCCAGTAAACCTATAGGCCCACTATTTCCTAGTTTTGAGTGATTTTCCATCACTCAGGTCAGAAAGCCCCAAAAAATCATTTATTGATTATTTTAATTAATAAATTGATGAATCATGGAGCAAATCCAAAATCCGAGATAAGTGGATTCTCAGCCAATTTGATTGAAATCAATCAAATCTGAACCAGATTAACTGGATCTGACAAATCCTAGACTGAAGGAGGTGATCTAGATAGATCTAGAGTTTATCTTCAACATTCTTTATGGGGAATTGCGCCCTCTCTCTCTCCTCCACACATGTGGGCTCATCTAGATGAGTTTTGGTGGATGCTTCAGTCAACAGGTTGAGGTGTCAGTCAGATCAGCTCTCCAATTGGTAGTTGCACTCAGTGAGACTCAGATCAGGCTCAGCTAGGCACATATCAGGAATTGATGAACTCTCCTTCAGCTACAATGGTTTGTCTCCTTAGGATTTGCACCCCCCCTGGGCTGGATCTCCCGGTTTTTGTATAAATGAAGCACAAGCTACCTCTTCCAAACTAGTTAGAGCTGGATTGAAGGCCTTGCTATTGTAATATTGTATTGATCATCATTTTTTGAAATAAAGAGAATCTTTGGAGGCTAAATTGTGGAGTACCTTTCATGTGTGGATCATCATTATCATGCTGCTTTTGAGGTGAACTGCTATTTTTTTCAATTTTTGCATTAAATTGTTGTCTGCCTGAATGATTATTGGAATCATAGGAATAGATCATTGTAAGTAATCTTACTTACTCCTATTTTGCTACATATGTTTGAATGAGCTAGTATTTGCATGCTAAATAAGATTATTTGCATGCTGTATCATCTACTTCTCATATGTATCTTCAAATTTAATGGTTTTGTTTGCAGGATTTGTTGTTTAGCTTACAGGTTTGCCATGATTGGAAGAGTTGTGGTTCAGGTTTGATTCCACTATTTTTCCAATAGATATTGCGAAGATTGTGCCCCTCGGTGCTTCACTAACAAGTTTCTTTTGTAGATCTGCTTCAGCAACAAGCACTTCTCTTCTCCTTTTCCTCCTTCAAAATCTTAAATCCTCTTCAAATTGGTTACTATTAAATAATCTTATTTCTTAGATCTATCTCATTAAGAAAATCACACATAGATCTAGTTAGTAAGATCATTTCTTGATTTTAGATCTCAGTTCCTTTTTGCATATAAAGATATATTTGAAGAGATCTAGCTGAAATTACCCTCTTTTTTGCAAACATTATAAAGGAAATTTGTAGTTTGCT
Organism: Pseudotsuga menziesii; assembly: GCA_001517045.1. Lineage (NCBI taxonomy): Eukaryota > Viridiplantae > Streptophyta > Pinopsida > Pinales > Pinaceae > Pseudotsuga > Pseudotsuga menziesii. The sequence goes on from LPNX010955054.1 coordinate 354,205, forward strand.
AATAAGTTAGTTTCCCTTGTTGTTCTTTAAAGTTTCATATTCTGGAAGAAAAGTGCATGTCTCATTGGCTTCCCAAAAAGCAAGCCAAGATCCCAAGGAAAGCTTGCTTTCCTTGGTTCCTTTTTGCAAAACTAGATTACCCCCGTTTAAAAAATTTTACTTAGTTTTTTTTCGGTAACTAATGTGGTGACCCAAAACACTTTTAAAGTGTGTTTGGGCACATTTGATTTTAGTTGCTCACTAGTTTTTAGCAGGTTTAACAAAAAAGATAAGGAGACTCTGCCCATTTTCTAACTCTTGGACGAACCAGAGCTTCCCGGAGGCTCCCCCCACCACTGTGATTTGAGTTTACCTTGTTACAAGCTTGTTGTAAGCCTTTGGATCCCAAATAAAAAGGACCAAAGTGCATCAATTTCAATTTGCTGATATTGTAAATCGCTACTAATAAAAACAAAAGATCTTTTCAAATAGGCTCTTTCGAGCCTATTCACCATACCCCATGGGGGGGTTTGCGTCTGTCTCATTTTTTACTTTCCGTTCATCTTTTTTCAATCTAGCATAGTTCTAATCTGTAGGGTAGTATACTTTGATTTAAAATCATTTCCATATTCCATATCTAGTGGTTTCAAAGTAACTTTAATACTTACCCCATGAGCCTTCTTTTGAGCCGAAAGGTGAAGAAAGGTTCGTGGTAGTCTAATTAGAAAATTGTGGTTTGCTTATCTATTTATGCTTCATCTGCTATCATCATTTGTTTCAGTAAACATAATAAAATCAACCCCTCCTTGATTCCCCGATTGAGGTCCACTTGGACCGAAAGAGGTTCCTGGGGGGTTTTCTTTTTAATAAGAACACCTTGTCTAAAATTTACTAAAATTGACAAGACTCTGGTGTGTATGCTCTGCACTTGGCTGCGGTTCGTCCGATCAGTCAAGCTGCACCAAAAGCACTTGAGTGACTACATTAATTATTCCTCACCTCCCAAATTGACAAACCATCAGGTGAAAATCCAACGCCTCGAACGAACTATAAGCGGTGACAAAATACCCAAAGGAGTGGGAACAACTGGAAAGTGACCTTGAGGCGTCGATCTCTGACACACCCTCATGGGTGTGTTATGAACAATAGTCTCTGAGACTCCATTCCATCCCATAAACACCTTGCGGGTAGCCGTGAAATTTCACTTTTGGACATACTCCAATTACCCCTTGGGTATATCTGGAGTCCCCTTTTCGCCTAATTTAATTCATTCACATTCCACATTAATTTAAAATCTACCAAGAGACATCTGCAAAACATTCATTCAAGCGCATGCAAGAACATTATTTTCTCTGTTGACTCCATTGAAGGCACTAGTTATTTATTTTGATCAATTCTTTCGATTATATATATTGAGTGTCATTACTGTGCTTGTATGCTTTAAATCTTGCATCTTGTTATCTTTTGTTTCCACTGGTTAATTTCAGAACTCCTAAACAACTTAATCAATCTAACACCGTCACACTAAGTAATTAGCCTTAGTAATTTAATAGGGTCTACCCCCCTTGGCTTCGTTAGGAGTTTGCGTGAATGGAGGAGTCAAGAACAAGGTGACACCCTTGACTCGAGACTTGCCCCCAAGGACACACCGAGTGGCTTGAAGATTTCTGCCACGTAACCCAGGTGTGTGAAAGGCGGAAATAGGTTCAAGAGGACAAGGAGCTCCAAGAGCATGTCATATATTATCTGAGCTGGAACCTTATAGATGCGGAGATCCGGTATTCCCATGTGGAGAAGCTTGCCTTAGCTACCGTTCATGCGGTTCAAATATTGAGACACTATATTCTCCTTCGCCAGACCTTGGTGGTAGCCCATGTCAATCCATTTCAGTTCGTCCTCACTAGAAGGATGATCGGGGGAAAATATAATAAATGGATTGTCATCCTGCAAGAATTCGATCTCGAGTTTGTTTTGGCAAAATTGAAGAAATCATTGATTTTTGCGGAGCTTATATCTGATTTCCCAAGCGAGGAGGAGGAGGAAGTTTATGAAGATACATTTGTCGATGAGCACGTCTTCTTGATCTCAACTTTGGATCCATGGTATGGGGATATTATCATATATTTACAAACATTGAAGGTCCCTACTCACCTTTCACGGGATGAATGATGACGATTACGTCACGTCTCTAAGAATTACCTCATAGTGGATAACACATTGTACTGTCGTGGGGTAGATTCCATTTTACGTCGTTGTTTAACTCATGAGGAGGCTAACCTTGTGCTGAATGATTGCCATGGAGGGGCGTGTGGTGGTCATTTATCTGGGATTTCTACAGCCCAAAAAATTTTGAGAGCGGTTTATTTCTAGTCATCGATCTTTAAAGATTGTGTCAATGCGGTCAAGAAGTGCCACCCTTGCCAGGTGTTCACATCCTGCCCCGTTACATCCAATTATCACCGCTAGTCCCTTCACTAAGTGGGGGCTTGATTTCATGGATTGCAACCCAGCTTCAGTTGGGGGGCATCATCATATTATCTTGATTGTTGACTACTTCATGAAATGGGTTGAGGCTATGCCCACAGTTAAATCTGACGGTGAGATAGATGTACACTTCGTATTCAACCAGATTATTACTCGGTTCGGTATTTCGAAAGAGCTTGTCACTAACCATGGTAGGCACTTTCAAAATCGGATAATGGAAGAGTTGGCCTCGAAGTTAGGGTATAAGCAGGAGCATTCTTCTGCTTATTACCCTCAAGCAAATGGACAGGTTGAAGCAGTGAACAAATCACTCAAGTATATTCTCCAATGAACCGTCGCACAAAGTAAGACCAATTGGCATATCATTTTATATCCTACTTTGTGGGCTTATAGGACCACGGTTAAGACTGCCACCGGTTTTTCTCCATATCAGCTTGTACATGGAGTGGAGTCTGTATTTTCGATTGAGTGTGAAATCCCTTCTTTGAAGCTAGCCATAGAGATCTTACCAGACACTTCTCCATTGGAGGAACGTTTGGTCCACTTAGAGCAGCTTGATGAGCAGCGTCGAGATGCCTTGGTGGCTCTAGAGGTGAATAATCGTCGCATTAAGGTCCAGTATGATAAATTTTTCCATCCAAGGAAGTTTAGTGAAGGAAATTTGGTCCTTTTGTGGGATCAAGCTAAAGAACCCTTGGGGGAAGGAAATTTCAACCCCACGTGGCATGGTCCTTACATGGCTAAACATGTGTTAGAGAAGGGTGCATATGAGCTAGTATATTATGAAGGGACATCTTTGGCGGAGCCTAGAAATGGGCTCTATCTTAAAAAGTACTATGCATGATTTTCAGCCAGAGCTAACTATTGTATATTATTGTACATCATTTTGCATAGTTAGGTTTTTCTTATGGTGGCAGATGTCAATGGAATCTTCCATCTATATAGGATTCGCGGATGGTGCAATCCATCACACTCAACACTCAGCCTCTGCTGCTTGGGTGATTTATACTCCTACGGGTTAGGTATTGTCTTTAGGAGGCATATGTTTACGGCCCTCTTCAAACAATGTTGCTGAATATAGTGCCGTTATCGAGCTTCTACGGGATGCCATTTAACATGGTGTTCTCTCTCTTGAGGCACGTCTTGATTCGTAGTTAGTAGTGTCATAGCTTAATGGCTTGTATCATGTTGGGGATCCAACATTATTACGGAGATTCTTACGTGTGAGATTGTTAGAACAACAATTTGACAATATAACATACATACATGTTCCAAGAATTTATAATCAAGTTGCTGACTCATATGCTAACTACATGTTAGATTGTCATTTGTTTCATAGACAATAAGCTTATCACAAACATTCATTTTTACACATGTAAATAAATAAATCGATCATCATAAAAGTTTTTCATTAAACATCCAAAATGTGATAATATATAGTATCATAATACAAAAATGGGGCTTCCAAGCCACCAAAATATAAATACACGGTAGTACAAAATGTATCACTCCCAGGTATCTAAGCCTAGGGAGGAGGAGGGGGGTTCTGATCATGGAATGTCACCACGGCTCTAGCTAGTCATCGAAACAACCGCACCCATGCTCATGGCACACCCACCACCTAACGCTGCATGGCCTCAGGCAGGTCCTCGACCTGCGCCATGGGTACCCTGTGTGCCAGTCGCACGAAGTTGGTATGAATGCTTTGGAGCGTCTGCTCCGCATCCACACCCATAATGTCATCTCCTCTTCCCCTTCGTCTATGACGTGGGAAGCCTTCAGGCCATCGTGGTCCTACATCTGCATGCATATGACAGATCATCACTATGTGTTGTCACGCAAAAACATGTCTTTTTGATTCCATATATCAAAAAACAAAAAAAACAAAATAACTCAAAAATCTTAAAAAGAGGGTTGGGATTCGTTACCAATGTCACCGTATGCCGATCCGGGTGGTAATGGCATGTCGGGGTCTCCCCAAAAATCTATCCCCGCATAGGGGTAATCATCGATGGCAACTATCTGCCACCACCACCATGGAAAGAAATCAGCTGGATAGGGGTTGGACACCCTACCTCCACCTAGTCTATGCATCGCATTTGCCCAACGTTGTTGGGATGGATCTCGAACCCCGTGAAGAGGAACGTCAACTCTAGGGCTCAATCTCGGAACATGCTCAAAGAAAAACATGCTCAGTATGCTGCTGAAACCAAATTTTTGCACCATGCCCATCTTGCACTGACTGATCTGGTGTTTCATGTTGCTCAATAGTACATTGCTCCAATTGTAAACTGTGGGCCACATGTTCTCCACGGCATAGAACATCAGGGGCCGCGAGGCCTAGTGGAGTGAGCCTAGCCCTGCTATCCTGTCGAGTGTCAGTAGTATGGCCTTTAGGCCTAGCACCTGTATGGAGTTAGTTGGGATCTGACCCCCGACCTTCTCTATGTCTGGATAACAATACAGTGCTATATACTCATCTATAGTGAGGCCACCTTCGAGCCCGTGAGAACGTAGGTTCACCACTTCCCTTCGTCGAGATAGTCCAGTAATAAAGTATATGTCCTCCACTTCTATGGTGAGGGACATCCTGTCGATCTGGAAAGACTCTGAGTTAGGATCCCAGTAGTCTACCAGCATCTACAGCAGTCTTGGTTTGGCCCTTAAGTCACCAAGACACCAAAACTTGTAGAGCCCGCATGCACGAAGAGCTTGTTGTGCCATTAGATCACCCCGTACTGCTTCTTCTACATCCCTGTGCTCACGTTCCCTCCATTCTAGAACCATCCTGCACATTTAATTCAATTTTGGGTCATTAGAAGTCTTAGAAAAACTTGAACGCGGCCGCATACGCGACTGTTTTCTAAACAGTCGCGTATGTACACGACTTTGAGGCCTTTTTCCGCGTATATCCAGCCCCATATGCGGAAAAATCCTCGATTTTCGTGTGGGCCATGGTGCATACTTTAGGATGGCCTAGAAATCAAATTGGACCATGGAAAATTGAAAAATTTACATGAAAATGAAAGAGCAAGGCATGGGAAATTACCTGGAAAAAACGGTGTCGGATTCCACCGGCTGGATCTCCCAGAATTCGTGTTTGAAGTTCTGAGCTCAATTCGGTAAAAATTTCAAATGTTATATAATGTTTTGAATTTTTTACTATTTATAGAAATTTTTCGAATTTTTGAATATTTTTGCCCCCTTTTCTATAGTTTGGACCATTTCTAATCCTATTGGACTGTTTTTTACTAATATATGATGTAGGAGACCTTTTTGAGCGTCGTTTTGACCGTTGTTTTGACCTGTTCATGTCAAATTCAGGTATGATGTTTAAACTGGTATATAGGTTAGGTTTCATCTCCATTTTCATTTTGCATCACCTTTATGACCGTTTCATTATAACCGTAGGTATGAACCCATTCTACCTTGTCACGGAACCTTCTTGCTGTTTTAGAAGTGGCATGGTTTGAATGGTAGAGGTTGAAATTACATGGGTACCCTAGTTAGCTCATTATTTGCATTTGGTGCCCATGTCGATAGTTTATGCCTTAGGGTGTGGGAGTCCATTGTATAGTATTTCCATGACATTTCGCAAGAGCCTCATACTCCTCTTGATCTTTTGCTGGCCTCTTTCCCCTGGACTCCCTTATGTCAAGTTTTAATTGCATTATCATGAGCTTTGCCTGCCTCATTGAGCCTTATGCCAGCCTCCCTGATTTTGAGTATCAGCCATATAGCCCAAGCTTGTCTCATGTCTAGCCACGCAGAGCCATTTTATATATCCTTTGCAACTTGATTCCCTATTTTTACTGGGAGGGGACTTTCCTCCGAGTGTCGCTATCCTACACATGTGTCCTTGCATTGAGCATAGGTATGTTCCACTACTTGGAGCTAGTTTGTTTGCCTATTTGACACTCGTCTCCTCCTATTCTGTAACTTTAAAGCAATTTTATTCTTTTTCAAGATTTTCAAATATTTTAAAAAGTCCAAAAAAATTAAAAAACCAAAAAGCCGAACAAGAAAAGATGTTATCTTTGGCAGCTGTCGAGTTGTGTCGCCTTTGAACAGAGCAATGTATATCACATCCGTTGGTTGGGTTAACAGTTTGACTTTAGGAGAGATGTACTCGTTTATCTGAGCTTATCTCCACTAACTAGTTAAGCTTCCAGTCCCTATGGAGCCTCTGTCGATGCCTCCTGTGTTATAGAAATGTCCCATTTTTTCATATCCAGTCTATGCTGCCTACATTCAGTCACCATTCGCCTTTATGCTCTTATTCGAAGGAAGTTGAAACCTAAGTTGGCCATTCCTCAGTTATCTTGACTTTGCATGTTGGCCATTCCCGGTACAGTTACTGGTTCGTGCACCTTATGATCGAGTCCTTCCACATTATACAGCTTTGCTGAGTACCTCGTGTTAGATGATGGGAGATGCCTTAATGCCTTCCTTTCAGCGGATTTCATCCCATCGACTTCAGATCATTTATTCTGGGATAGGAATCTAGAGTCATTTTTGAGTGCCTTGAGACTTGCAGTCATCAGTGGCAGGTTCTCTCACCATCGATAGTTTTTTGGGAATACATCAATGTCCCCTGATCGATGGATTCTCTCAAGTGTTCAACCTCAACACATTTATTCACACTTGCTAGTTTGCACTCTAGTACCTTGATTCCCATTTTCATTATCGGTGGGTGATCTCGCATCTGTTAACGGTATACATCAATGACCGGTAATCAGACGATGGACTACTATGTTCGACCTTGACACCTCTATTCACATAGTAGGACATGTACTTGTAGCGGTGTGTGTAGAAGACCTTCTAGATTGGTGGCATCTCTTATATGCTACCTCCTTGATCGTGCCAGTGTTCATGAGATTTCAGCTCTCGTGACTTGATTCCAGTATATGTCAGACATTTCCAGCCATTATGGAGATCTTGATCCATTATATATCTTCAGCCTTCATGGAGATCATGATCCTTTGTATATCTTCATCATGGAGATTCTAATCTATTTATATTGTACGTGGCGATGACCACATATGTCATATTGTATCATGCCTATTCATGGCCATTGTACTCTTATGTATCTGGGACTGTTATATCTATTTGCAGTTATGTGCAGAGTTGTATCATTGTATAGTCCTAGTTGGATGGCTGGTTCTTCCACTGGGTTCTTCATCACTCCACTTTTGGGATGGACTTATAATGTATTTCAGCCATCGTATGACCCCTCTAACCTCACACATTAGGGGGCATCTGTTATAGCTGATTTTACCACAAATGATGAATCACACTTTTATGGCCTTCCCTGTCCCTCTGCAGACTCCTTAGACCCCATGGACGATTTTTGTTCCTTTGATGTTTCCAAGATCATCCCTAAAAATATGCAAAAATTGCCATACGTGAGTTTTAATCCCTTTCTCGCGTATATACGCGGATTTGACCCCTAAAATCGTGTACATCGGGATGTGTGCAAAAGGCCAAATTCTTTTAGAGTTTTCCTTGATGTGGATCTAACTCACTTGTCTCCTGGCCTTCCATATGCCTTGAGATCGCTCAGATTCGACCTTTCATTACCCCATTGAAGAGCTATATAAGGAACCATTTGGATACTTTGAAGGCATGAGGAATTGAGAGCAAGAGAACTATAGTCCATTGTTGCTAGAGCTTATACTTATGTCTGCATCCCTTTATCCCTTGGAGCACTTTTGTGTTCTTCCCAAGCTTTCCTTTTGCTCTTGAGCTTGCTATCGAGAGATGGAGGATTGAAGTGGTGGAGGCCCAAGTGGGGGACTCAGTTTCTCTGATTCGCAAACATGCCGATGGAGGTTGTCTCTATTGCAATCTATGTTTTATATTAATAGAAATATCTTTTCTTGTCCAATAATGTGTATTTGAATGAATATTTGATCCATGGATGATTTCAAATGCTTATATGTTATTGATTATATATGCTAGAGTAGAGCTAACACAATTATATATAGTATGCTTGTCTTGTTTATTGAATGTTGACGAAGCAATTTATCAATTCAAGCTAAAGTTGGAAAGCTCAACGGGGCTCTACATCAACCGTCTGGAATAAGGTACGAATCGAGATCCTTTAGTGTTAGTTATTTGATTTCTCTTGCATATAGGAAAGGATTGATTTTTGGAGTCAAGTTGTTTGTTGTGGTACCCCAATCCATAGGAATTTCTCTCCGTAACAGTGTGAATCATCATTATCATGCTACTTTTGAGGTGAAGTGTTATTTTTTTCAATGTTTGCATTAAAGTTGTTGCCTACCTGAATGATTATTGAAATCATAGGAATAGATCATTGTAAGTAAGTTTACTTACTCCTATTTTGCTACATATTTTTGAATGAGCTAATATTTGCATGCTAAATAAGATTATTTTCATGTTATGTCATCTATTTCTCATATGTACCTTCAGATTTAATGGTTTTGTTGGTAGGATTTGTTGTTTAGCTTGCAGGTTTGTCGTGATTAGAAGAGTTGTGGTTCAAGTTTGATTCCACTGGTTTTCCAATAAATATTGTGAATATTGTGCCCCTCGGTGCTTCACTGACAAGTTTCTTTTGCGGATCTATTTCAGCAATAAGCACTTCCCTTTTCCTCTTCCTCCTTCAAAATTTAAATTTTCTTCAAATTGGTTACCATTTAAGAATCTTATCGCTTAGATCGATCTCATTAAAAAAATCATATATAGATCTAGTTAGTAATATCCTTTCCTATGTTTAGATCTCAGTTCTTTTTTGAATGCAAAGTTATATTTGAAGAGATCTAGTTCAAATTACCCTCTTTTGCAAGCATTATAAAGGAAATTTGTAGCTTGCTCATAAGGTAGTTTCCTTTTTCCGTTATTTAAAGTTTTAAATTATGCAAGAAAAGTACATATCATATTAGCTGCCAAAACAGCAAGCTAAGATCCCAAGGAAATATTGTTTTCCTTGGTTCCTTTTTGCAAAACTAAATTAACCCTTTTTAACATATTTAACTTAGTCTCTTTCCGGTAATTAGTGTGGTGACCCAAAACACTTTTAAAGTGTTTTTGGGCACATTTGATTTTAATTTCTCACTATTTTTTATCAGTTTTAACAAAAAGAGAAGGATACTATTCTCATTTTCCAACTCTTGGGCTAACCGGAGCTTCCCGGAGGCTTCCCCCACCGTTGTGCTTCTTTTTAAGCTTGTTGTAAGGTTGTTGTAAGACTTTGGATCCTAGATAATAAGGACCAATGTGAAAATCAGTTTGATGATATTTTAACCCATAATAATAAAAAATAATCACTTCGAGTAGGCTTTTTTCAGCCCACTCCCCACACCCCCTGGGGGGATCCGCATCCATTTCATTTTTTCTGGCATTTTTTCCCGTTTTCTACTCTAGCTTAGTATTTTCATACAGGATTGTATACTTTGATCATATTTGTCATTATTCCATATTTTGAAGTCAAATTAATACTAATACTTACCCCACGAATCTCCGATTGAGCCGAAAGGTGAAAGAGGATCTTGGTAGGATTAATTAGAAAACTAGTGGTGTGTATTTCTGCTTCTATGATCATTGTTATTTTTCACAAACAAGTAGTAAAATTAACCCCTCCTTGATTTCCTAATTGAGGTCCACTTCGACTGAAAGAGATTCCTAGAGGGTCATTTTTTTAACAAGAACACGCTCTTAAAATTTACTAAAATTGACAAGACTCTGGTGTGTATGCTCTCCACTTGGCTGCAGTTCATCTGATCAGTCAAGCTGCATCAAAAGAAACGCGAGGGACTAGAATAATTAGGATTCACTTTCCCCAATTAACCACCTCAAGTGAAAATCCAACGCCTCGATTAAACCAAAATGGTGGCAAAATACCCAAAGGAAGTGGTAACTACCGGAAAGTGACCTCAAGGCAACGATCTCTATTACATCCTAGCGGGTGTATTATAAACACAATATTAGAGACTCCATCCTGCCCACACATTCCTTGCGGGTAGCCATAGCGGTTATTACTTTTGGACATACTCCAAGTACCTCCTAGGTATATTTGGAGTCCCCCCACCTAATTTAATTCACTCATCTTTTCACATTAATTTAAAACGTACCAAGATACAATTGCACTACATTCACTCCATCACTTGCAAGCACTCTTAATTATTTTCGACTCCATTTAAAGGCACTGGCCAACTGTTTATTTCTTTCAATCTATATGTGATTGGGTGTCATATTGTGCTTATTTCTAATTGTCCCATCATGTTATATGTTGTTTACAATTGTTAAATCAAAACTCCTAAAAAGCTTATTCATTTAATATCATCATCATCTGAGTAATCAGCCTTAGTAACTTGTAGGCTCTACCCCCCTTGGCTTCGTTAGGATTTTTCCTAAACGGAGGAGTCAAGAACAAGGTGACAACCTTGACTCGAGACTTGCCCCCAAAGACACACCGAGTGGCTTAAATATTTCTGCCACGTTCCCCCCAAGTGTGTGAAAGGTAGAAACATGCGTGTGACTCACCAGTTATAACGATGACTACGACTGGAATAGGTGTCTAATTGCAAAAGAGAATAAGGGCACTTTTGTTGCAAACACATTAACTCATTCAAGGCCAGATCTTGGAGGAAACGAGTATGCCGATCAAAATTGAATTGCAAGTTTAAAGAATGATTTCCTATGGATGTATGAAGAGTAGTTGAGGTGACAGAGTGGGATATCATAATATCATTCATCGTACTTTCCTAGAGAAAGATCAGAACATCCCTCTTCCAGTTTGAAGTTTGTCCCGAGTGAAAAATACATGAGCGTGCTACTAGGTTTTTTTCTAAAAAATGTTTTATTCTATTTTATATTTTTATGTTTATATTTTATTTTATTTTATTTTATTTTGATTTATAGTGTTTTATAATGTTCTAATATTTTTGGTTGCAGGATTGTTTTAAGGGCGAAGGATGCGCTATTTGATTTATTTTTCCTTTTCTTTTTTTTTAATGTATTTTTATGTTTGCAGGTTTGTCAGATCGAAAGACAAATCAAAAGATAGGTTTTTGTACATATCGAAAGATAAGGTGAAGGATGGGTCGTTTGGTTTGTTGTTTCAATTTTTATTATTTTATTATATATATGTGTGTGTGTGTGTGTGTGTGTGTGTGTGTGTCTAGATTTTATTTTGTTTAATGTTTAATGTTTGAATTGCAGGTGTCCATCAAAGGGTGAAGATTTTTTTATTTTTACTTTTTATAACTTTAATTTTTATATTTTATTCTTTTAAAAAACTAAGGTTAAAACAAATAAACAAGTATTTTAAAACAAATAACTATGTTTAGGAAAACTAAAACCAGTATATAGATTTATTTGTTTGTTTATTATAATTTTTTATTTGTTTATTATAATTTTTTATTTGTTCATAGATTTAAGAGAAACTAATCCCTAATGTATTTTTTTTATTCCTAGCATGAATTAAAAATTATTTAAATAAACATGAACGTTCAGAATGAAAAGAAATCAAATTTCAGTTGTTTTTTTTCATAAATATTTTTAAATTTAAAAGATTAAAACTATTCTTACTTCCTAACAAAATTAAAAACAAAATAGTAAAACAGACAAAAAATGAAAATTTTAGTAAACAAAAACATTAAAGCAAATTAAAACATCCTACATGCTAACTTCAAATTAGAAATAAAGACTAAAACCTACCTACTTTACTTTAATTGAAATTTATAATCATTTACGTGTACTGAAATTTCCAGTGGAACCATACATGTAAAAAAAGTAAAAGAATGTTCACATATGATTTTACAAAATGAAATCTAATATATTCAAAAATATGTGAGACCAGATATTGTAAACGTAAATTAACAAAATAAAAACAAAAACAAAACTGATTTAACCTAATACTTACTTGGAAACATTGTTCGATGCAACTTTCGTTTGCATGATATTATTCATGATTTTGATCACCTGAGATCCCTTCTTCATCCTCTTCAATCTCCAGTTCGAACATGTGCTCTTCATCTGATATGCATGATTCCTCAAATGTTGATTCTTTCTTGTTTTCTTTAGGAGGAGTGATTTCATCATTGACTGCTGTCAAGATCTCCTCTTCTAAAGAAGAAGAGATCCTAGTTTTTGCTAGGATCTGAGTGAGATTCTCTAAGCTTATGCTCATCCTAAAATAATTTTACTGAAATCAAATCAAATGCTAAAAAGAAAAGAAAAATGAAAAACCAGTACATGACAAATGCAAAAACAGTATGAAAATGGGTTAGTACAAAACGAGTGCAAAACCAGAAAAATAAAAAGTGCACAAAAATCTGTACAAAACAAAAAGGAACATATACAAAATTAAAATCAAGTTAGTATGAAATAAAGGCTAGCGAAAAAATGAAAGCAATCCAAACTTTACAAACAAAAAAATATGAAAACTTGCATAAAACAAACTTGCATTTGCAGAAAATGAAAGAACACTCTTACAGAAAAAGAAAACACTTTGCAGAAAAATAAACACGCTTGCGGAAAAAACAAGGCTTTGGGATGACCCACTAAAGTGGATGTGTCTGGCTGTTACACCGCAGAAATTTTGTAGTGAAGTCATTCTTGCATCTTACCGTTTCCCCTCCCCCTTTCTATGTAATAAAAAATGAACTATCTATTGATCTAAACTCTGATCGTTTTAGCACCTCCTCGGCAACAATGCCAAAATGTTGGGGAAAAACATTAAACAATTTTATAAAATATATCCAACGATTTAATTGTCAACTCGGAGAGACCGTAAACTTGTGAGGTACAGGAAAAATATATGCAGGGGCACAGTATTGAAAACTTAATCTGATATTCTAGGTGACTGAAATAAAAAAATACATGCAAATGAAATTGAATTAAGCTTGCAAAAGAAGGAAATGACATGAAAAGAAATCTAATCTAGAAAACCAGGAAATTGCGTGAAATAAATCTAATTGCAGAAAACATGAAATTGCATAAATTAACTTGGTAAAGAAAGACTGAAATTATAAATGTGAGCTCATGACAAATCTACACTATCAATTCATAAGACAGAAATCACTAAAAATCTATACTAACAATTCATAAGAAAGAAACTCAAATTAACATGATATAGAATAAGAGGATTTGCATTAAAGCATCATCTCCATTACATAACAATAAAAAATATGCTCTATGACTAACTCTAAACTATTCCCTACTTCCACACCACTTGAGAGGCCTCTAACCAAAATGAGGAGAACCCTCCTATTTATACATGAATTCAAGATAACTAATCATAATTATAGATCCACTATTCTCTCATCTTATCCCTTCAAATCCTCAACAAACCCACTTTTCTCTCAACTCATCCTTTCAAATCCTTAATAAGCCCACTTTTCTCTCGACTCATCCCTTTAAATCCTCCATGATATCTTGGATAAGATATTCCATCTCCATGATCTTCTTGAAATTAGCCCACATATTGAAGATGAAATTCGAATTTGAGGCTAAGTGGTGAATTTTGAGCTTGTTAAAGTCTTCAGATATACCTGTAATCATCACCAAACTCATCCAATTTTAAGGTATAATGAAAATATATTAATTTTCTTCATATTTAATCACAAATTCACTCAAAATACTCAAAAATAAATTATTTGGATAATGGTAATATAAACCCATATGTATTAAAAAAGTGGTGGATATTAATGGTTTTATTGAAGGATAAGATAGAAATAAGGTGGCAAATGGTATATGAAAGATGAATAAAATGTGTTAGTTTTGTGACTTAACATTTTCTAACTCCCGACTAGACAAGTTTATCAAATTTGGTCCTCCTTTTAGATCCGACTAATTTACCTCGACAAGTTCTTACTTGTCAGTTCTAGTGGCAGTTACTTCGAACACTTATCGGCAACTTCACTTTGACCACTAGTCGGTTGACCTCTTCGACCACTAGTCGGTTACTTCACTTCGACCACTAATCGGCTGACCTCTTTGACCACTAGTCAGTTTCACTCTACAACTTATCGGTTTTACTTGACCGATTTACTTGGACTCACTTGCTCTGGTTTGGTTTTAGTTAGAGTTTGCAGAGTATGTTTCTTAGTCTAAAAGACTTAATAAATTACAAATGCTTTTCACCTGTGAGTAAGATGAAGTAAAAACCGAAACAATAACAATTCAAGAGAACTTATAAAAAATATATACCCAAATATTTAGGAAGGCTTGAGTTGATCACTCTGCCGTAAAACTTGGAACTTTCATGGGATGAGAAATTTATGGATTCTTGTTCTTTCAATCAATCGTAATTGTAAACAACATTTACACAAGTAAATTTGGAAAGATTATGCGGCTAAATAAACATGTATTCAACCATAAATCTTCTTCTAGTATTTATAGGAAACCTAGAAATTGCTTCTATGTGAATTGACTGACTCACCATTAAAGACTGTAATAAATATCTACCTAACAACTTATCTTTAGAAATTAATTCGACTGGTTTACATTGCCGAATCTTGGAGTCTTCCATATTATGAGACTAACCGACAAGATTTGGACTGATACAGACTCTGACAGAGTCGGTTGAGTGTCAGGTATGGATCTGCGAGTGATTAATATTTCCAACACTCCCCCTTAATTATGAGCAGATAGGGATTTTTTTATTTTATTTTACAAAATGTTTCAGAGTTTAGACTTGCTCTATGCATGAAATAGTTCACTGTGCAGAACTTTTCATTCCAAGATAACTACGCATATAGTGAAATGTGTCCTTTACCAATGGTTTTGTAAAGATGTCTGCAAGTTGATCTTCAGACCTGCAAAATTCCAAACAAATTTCCTTGTTGTTCACTAACTCTCTTATGAAATGAAACCTTGTGTCTATGTGTTTGGTTCTCTTGTGAATCACATGATTATTGGATAATGCTATAGCTGAAGTGTTCTCGCAGAAGATGTTTGTCGGTTCTTGATGGTTTTGTGACAAGTATTTTAACACTCTCCTCATCCAGACAGCTTGACATGCAGCACTTGTCGCTGCAACATACTCTGCTTCTGCTGAAGACATAGTTACTATGGGTTGTTTCTTTGAATCCCATGAAACAACACCTGTACCAAAATGAAATGTGTACCCAGATGTGATTTTCCTATCATCTATGCAACTTCCATTGTCACTGTCAGTGTAGCCAATGAGTTTAAAATTTTCTGAGGTTGAATACATAATGCCAAGGTCTTTTGTGCCACTTACATACCTCAGAATTATTTTACCTGCTTTCCAATGTGAGTTTTTTGGTAACTCCATGAACCTTGAGATCAAACTTACTCCATACATAATGTCTCATCTTGTTGTTTTCAAATACATAAGGCTGCCAACAAGCCTTTTGAACAGCATAGGATCTACAGTTGATCCTTCATCATCCTTGCTCAATTTTAAACCTGTTATTACTGGTGTTAGGGCTGTCTTGCAATTAGACATGTTAAATATTTTTAAAACTTCACTTGCATACTTTGTATGTGATATAAAAATACTAGTTTCAGACTGCTAAGCTTCAATGCCCAGAAAAAACTTCATAAGCCCCAGATCAGTTATTTCAAATTCACTTTCCATGACTGCTTTAAATTCTGTTATGCCAAAATCACCAGTAAATATTAAATCATCTACATACAAGCAGACAATTAACAACTTACCTTTATCATTCACTTTGGTGTACAATGTTGTTTCACTTTCACTTTTGTGAAATCCATTTTCAGTGAGATAGGAATCAATCGGACTGTACCAAGCTCTAGGAGCTTGCTTCAAACCATAGAGTGCCTTTTTCATCCTGTACACTTTATGCTCTTGACCTGGAACTTCATAGCCTTGTGGCTATTCCACATATACTTCCTCTTCTATATAGCCATTTAAGAATTTCGACTTGACATCCATTTGATAAACATGCCATTTGTTTTGTGCAGTAATGGCCCAGACTGTTCTGACTGTATCCATGAGTGCAACAGGTGAAAATGTTTCATTGAAGTCTATGTCGGGTTCATGTGTGAACCCTCTTGATACCATTCTTTCTTTTTTCTTCTGCACATTCCCATCAGCATCTTGCTTGGTCTTGTAAATCCATTTGACACTGATTACATCTTTTTCTTTTGGTACATCAACTAGCTCCCATGTATGGTTCTTCTCAATGCATTCTATTTCTTCATCCATGGCTTGTGCCCATTCTTCTTCTTCAACAACTTAATCAAATGTTAGTGGATCATATATAAGAGAAAATAATGCAAAGAGAAAATGAATTTGGTGTAACAGCTTCATATATCTCACGCAGACTTCTTGTCTTCACTGGTTCCGTCGATGTCGACCTTGACGAAATGCTTGATGGAGTCTGCTGTCCTCTTGGTGTACTTGTCGATGTAGCTTGATATGCTACTTGTGTCGATGGTGCTTGTGCTGAACCATGTCATGGTGTCATGGGAGTTGATGGTGCTGCGACCGATTGACTTACATGTGTTGTTTGAACCACTTCCTCCTCCATATCATCATTGTTGACATTCGACACAATCTTGACATTTGTGTCAACAATTCCATCCCATGATTCGTTCTCGAAAAATTGAACATCTCGACTGATTATCACTTTCCTTGTGACATGATCATACAACTTATATTATTTTGTGTCTCCAGAATAGCCAACAAAAATAGATTTATGTCCCTTCCTATCTAGCTTCCTTCTCACCTCATCTGGAACATGAGCATATGCTACACAACCAAAAAAAATTAAATGAGAAACACTATGATTCATACCTATCCATGCTTCATGGGGAATTTTGTTCTTCACACTCTTTGTCGAACATCAGTTCATAATGTGTTGTGACTGCTTCACCCCAATATTCATTTGGCAAAAGCTTGGTTGCCAACATGCTGCGCGCCATCTCCATGATGGTTTTGTTATTCCTTTCGGCAATACCATTCTGTTGAGGTGTATACCGTGCAGTGAATTGCTTTTGTATGCCATGGGTTTTGCAAAAAATTAGAAATTCATTTGAAACATATTCACCTCCTATGTCGGTCCTTAAGATCTTGATGTGATGTCCACTCAGATTCTCCATGAGTGCCTTGAACTGCTAAAAATAACTAAATGCGTCAGATTTATGTTTCAAAAAATATACCCATGTTTTTCTTAAGTAGTCATCAATAAAAGTTAGAAAATATTTGCAGTCACCAATGGATGATGTCTGCATTGGACCACAAATATCAAAGTGCACAATTTCAAGTGGTGTGCGTGCTCTATAATACTTTTTGACTAGAAAAGTATCTCTGTGCTGATTTCCAAAAATGCAGCCCTCACAAACCCTTTCTGGTATATCAATCAATGGAAATCCTTTCACCATGTTCTTTGTGTGTAGTAGCTTCAGCCCACCAAAATTTAGATGTCCAAATCTGAAATTCCACAACCAGGATTCATCTTGAACTTCTGTTTGAAATGCAGCTTGCAAATTAGCACTGCCATTTTATTTTTTGTCAAGGAGCTCGACTATTTCTTTACTTTATACCTTGAATGCAGCTCCTATATTTGTCTTCCCTTTCATGTCGAGAACTATCCTCAATGGAAACAAGCGATTGCTTGTCACTGGCACTTTTTCTATCAATTGGTCGCTTGGACGCTTGTCTTTAAACACACAGTGATCATCTTCCATGTAGACTCTATATCCTTTTTGTATTATTTGTCCAATGCTTACAAATTATGTTTCAAACCTTCGACATTAGACATCATGGATATACTTACTCTCCCCCTGTTTGGTTAGAAAATCAATAGTACCTTTTCCTAAAATAGTAACTTGGACATTGTTTCCAAGTGTAACATCAGTTTGAATTGAATTATCTAGACTATAAAACAAACTTAAATTAACAGTCATAGGGTTGTTGCATCCTAAATCTAAGTACCATATGTCATGTGGACTTTCTTGAACAACATTGCATTCAAGTGGAGATGTCGATGCCATTAACATTGCACTTGTCAAAGTGCTAGTGTTGGTCGACTGATTTGGGATTTTCCTTCCTTGGTCATATTGTTTCTTCCTTCATTCATATGCATAATGACCAAATTTCTTACAGTAATAACATTGGATTTTTTATTTATCAAACCTCTGGCCACTTGGTTGACTTGGGTCCTGATTATCTCCTCTACCACCGACATTTGCAGGACTTCTACCTCGCCTCCTCTGGAAGAAATTCTTCCTCTGCCTCTGAAGTTGTTTCTCCCCCTGCCTCTATCATGACTTATGGATGACTATGTTGTGAATGCACCTTCCAACAATGTTTGTGATCTGATGATTCTGTGTTCATGATTGACGAGTGAAGCTTACAGCTCATCAATACGTCGACATGTCTATGTGTTCTTCTAAGGTCACAACCAAATTTTTGAATCTTGGGGGAAGACTTCTGAGAATATTTTCAACAACTCTTTGGTCTTATATGTCTTCTCCATGACATTTCAGTTGGTTTATCAAACCAACAACTCTAGTGTAGAATGTGTCTACAGTTTCTGAATCTTTCATGGACAGAGATTCAGAATCTTTTCTCAAAATCTGCAGCTTGGATTTCATTACCTTATCCAAACCTTGATAGGTTGCTTCCAATGTATCCCATGCTTACTTAGCATTAATTTTTGCTGCTACTCTTGGGAGTATGCTTTCATGCATGGCTTGATGTATGTAGAACAGATATTTTCCATCTTTCTTCCTCTGTTCCCTCAAGACATCTTTCTCAGCTTGTGTGAGATTGTTATATGCTGTCATGTCTGATGGTTTTGCATAACCATGATAGACTATCTCCCAGACATCTTGACCTCTGAACAAACCCTTCATAATTAGAGACCAATATTCATAATTCTTTCCTGTAAAAATTGGAGTTTCAATGAACCAGAAGTGGAAGCCATTTTTTTAATTTTTAATTTTCCTTAGAAAATTACTTTTCCACTTTTTAAGACAAGATTTCTTTCCTAAAACTTGCTATTATACCATTTAGCCAAAACCGAGCCGACTAAACTTGAGTTTACTGCTCAGTTATTAAAAATTAATTTTCACGTCGACCTCTTTTTCTTTTTCT
This sequence comes from Pseudotsuga menziesii, assembly GCA_001517045.1. Classification (NCBI taxonomy): domain Eukaryota; kingdom Viridiplantae; phylum Streptophyta; class Pinopsida; order Pinales; family Pinaceae; genus Pseudotsuga; species Pseudotsuga menziesii. Next base: position 373,727 of record LPNX010955054.1, read on the forward strand.
TTTACTTGTCAGGTGAAACTTGTCTAACTCCTGACTAGACAAGTTTATCAAATTTGGCCAGCCTTTTAGATCTGAGTAATTTACCTCGACAAGTTCTTACTTGTCGGTTCTACTAATAGTTACTTCAACCACTTGTCGGTAACTTCACTTCAACCACTAGTCGGTTGACCTCTTCGACCACTAGTCGGTTCCTTCACTTCGACCACTAGTAGGTTTCACTCTACAACTTGTAGGTTTTACTCGACCGATTTACTTGGACTCACTTGCTCTGGTTTGGTTTTAGTCAGAGTTTACACAGTGTGTTTATTAGTCTAAAAGACTTAAGAAAATACAAAGGCTTTTCACCTGTGAGTAAGATGAAGTAAAAACTGAAACAATAACAAGAGAACTTATAAAAAAAATATACCCAAATATTTAGGAAGACTTGAGTCGACCACTCTACCATAAAACTTGGAACTTTCACGAGATGAGAAATTTATGGATTCTTGTTCTTTCACTCAACTTTAATTGTAAACAACATTTACACAAGTAAATATGGAAATATTGTGTGGCTAAATAAACATGCATTCAACCATAAACTATTTCATATATAGATTGTCCAGAAATAAAAAAAGGTAATTCAAACTTGTAGATCCAAACTTGTCGGCTCACAGACTGATCCTTTTACAGAGCTTTGGCTCTTCGACAGAATAACATACACAGAAACTTGAGCTTCAACTTCTCTTTCTCTATTTTCTCACCTTGGGGTTCTCTCATGAGTTCTGCTGTCTGACTTGATTTACAATCTTCTTCTACTATTTATAGAAAACCTGAAAATTGCTTCTACGTGAATCGATTGACTCACCATTAAATATTGTAATAAATATATACCTAACAACTTAGATTTAGAAAATAATTCAAGTAGTTTACATTGCCGAATCGTGGAGTCTTCCCTCTTGTCAGACTGGCCGACAAGATCTAGACTGATACAGACTCTGACAGATTTGGTTGAGAGTTAGGTACGGATCTGTGAGTGATTAATATTTCCAACAGTTTGGAATCTCCTACATGTATATGAGGGATGCAATCTTCATGAGGAGAGAAAACTAGTACCACCTAATCAAGGACAGGAATTTGTTCAACATCAATGCACGTAAAAGCAAATCACATATATCACTAGTAAGTTTTAACCTATCCAAAAAATTGATTAGCACAAATAAGAACTATTCTTTGTTTTTATTAAGAGAGAATTAGTCATGTGATGAATCGGGAAGAGTAAAGGCATCCCTGGAGGGATGTACGATAGAGAAAAAACATCAGTTGGAGGAGTTTAAACAAGAATACAGAGGAGTGTTCTAGGAGCCTAAAGAGATACCACCTTAGAGGGAATTATAGCATGAATATAATTATGTCTAATTCCCCTTTACCAAATATTGGGATGTATAGATAGTCTATTTATAGGCATATGAAGTGAAGAAGTAAATGTAGTAGTTGATGTAGAAAAGTGTGATTTTACCAATAAACTCACCTTGTGGGTCACCTATCATCATTGAGCCCAACAATGATGGAACTTGGTGGATTTGTATCAACAATAGAGCTTCAAATAAGATTACACTTAAGATTTGGTGCCTTTTCCCAAGATTAATGATTTCATAGACCAGTTGCAACATGCCAAGTACTTGACCAAGTTGGATCTTAAATGGGGATTCTACTAGGTACATGTCAAAGAAGAAGGCACCTAGAAGATTGCCTTTAAGACAAGGAAAAGTTGTATGAATGGTTGGTCATGCCTTTTGGTTTATGTAATGCACTAACTACATTTATGAGACTTGTGAATGATGTTTTGTGCTCATAGTGTATTTGGATGATATATTGGTTTATATTAATTCCTAAGACGAGAACATTTCTCATATCATGCTAGCGTTAGAAACTCTAAAAACACATAAAATGCTAGCTAATATTAAGAATGTGAGTTCTTTCAGTAGTCATTGGTGTCATAACCCCAAAATTTCATAAAAATTTAAAATTTTTAAAGTGACATAAATGTCTGAAATCGCAGTTTAGTAACTGCTAGCGGTTAGCGAAAAATGAAACAGTTTAACAATTTGTAATGATTAGTTTCAAATACAGAAAAACTAATACAACTTTAATTTTTATAAGTTATATAAAAATGACTTGCATTTCGTTGCTGCTAGCTGTACTGATGATTTACTTTTTGTCAAGTAGGTGAGAAACCATGTTTGAAATCGAGGCTTACTTAGCATTCTGCGAACTCAATGGATTGTTGGTTCTTACAAGTTCAACAGGTAAGCTTTTGATCAAGTAGGAGTTTATTTTGAACTAAGTCCAGATGTACTTCTTAAGCATGATAATATGCTAGTATATAAATTGATTATTAAACGCAATATTCCGATGAGGTAAAGTAAATTCCTTCGTTGTTTTGTATCTATGACAGTATTTCCAATTTAGCCATAATGACTTTTATCCTTATCATATTTAATGTTGTTTACAAGATTGAGTTACTTTAAGGTTTCTTTCTATCATGAAGATTATAGTACCTAGTCAATTATAGATTCTTACAGTGAGCATAGATCTCAAGTTCCTTTCATAAAATATGTCTATTGTATTATGATCTTACTGCTATTGTCATGTTTAAAAACTCAAGTGCATTACTCGTTATGTATGGACATAATCCTATATTTTTCAAGATAAAGTTTACCATGAGTTGTTAGTTTTGTTAAGAGAAACTCTTGCAATGAGGTTTGTCTTCAGTCTCTTTGAAGACTCCTTCATTTATCAGCATCGAGTTTTATGTGAAAAGTTTAGAGCTATTCGTTTATGAAGGATATTGTAATTACAACATATCCCTGTTAGTTTTTCAACATTTAAGCTAGCATTAAGATAAGATCTTTTCACTGAGAGAATAACAAGTACAGCAATCACATAAGCACATCACAAGAGACAAGAGACACAAA
>LPNX010955054.1:380394-411292 GCA_001517045.1 Pseudotsuga menziesii
TATGAGTTAAGATTCTTCTTCTTCTCGAAGTTTGCTGAAAGTAATCACTTCCTTCTGGAACACATTCCTTGAATGAATGAATTCCACGATCCTGGGAGGCCATTCAAGGTGGCCATCACCACTTCTGCATTCTTCACTTCTGCTTCAAGTTGTTCTTGATTTGTGAGACTCTTATGACTGCATGGTCTCTGCATTCTGGATCTTCACATTCTTCAACTGGTTTCTTAACGTCATGTTCTAATTTCTATTCTTCCCTTCGAATAGCTTGGTCAAGGAATCAAACATCTTTAGTTTCTTTAAGGAAGACACTTGTGGCATAAGTTGATCTGTGACTGAATCAACCATTCTCTTCTTGGCCTTGACCAAGTTCTTTTTGTGAAGGGCTTCTAGCCTCATCTCCCTCTGAAACTGGAACCTCCATACTCATGTAGGTGTCCAATCCATTTTCTTTAGAGAGATCATATACTTCCAGGATTGGAATTTTTCAACTTCCCCAAGCTTGTCATCAAGCTTATGTGATAGATCACTTTGAAATGAGAACCTCAAATGGAAATAGCAAAGGATTAGATCTTACCGATTTGAGGTGTTCGTCCTTGTCCCGGAGTTTGCTGATCTAGGGTTTGTCACAGAAACCCTAATTTTCAAAACTTGGAATATTTTAGATCTGATTGGATGAATAGATATATCTCTTCAAATGGAGCTGCCCAATGTACTCCTTTTCTGAAAACAGTGGAGGGAAGCTCCCGAAACACGAAGCCCTAATTTTCTGATTTCTTCTGCAGAAATGCCTATTACTGTTTCTGAGATATCTCTAAAATTACTGATCCTCTGTGTCTGAAATTTCTCGCTGAGGTAACCTAGAATGTCCCTGATCCAAAACCTTAGGTTTCATTAGAATTTGTTTCACCATTTATGATTTATGATCATTTTCCCAAGGTGACCTGTTACAGGACTGTTCAGAATAGTGATGTTGTACGGCATGCCACGTGTCACTGGTTTATCTTATGAGTCTGAAATTTGGACCATAGAAATTAAAGTCCATGCCCTTTCTGGAACATCTTCAGGAATTCCATTTGGACCTCTGTAGCCCAAGATATTGCAGATCTCCCCAGATGTCCTGTTTAGGGATGAATTCTGGAAGAGGCTGAAGCCCTAACTTGGAGAGATCATATCTCCCAGAATATAGCGAATCAGAGGATGGCCTTTGGACACAGTGTTCATCATGAGTTTTTATTCAACCCTTACAATATTTCTCTTCTGAGACTTCTCCAATCTCGGAATATAGCGACTTTACCAAAACTTAACAATTTTAGTATTTAGGGTTTTTCTTAACTCAGGGTCAAACTAGGGTTTGACTTTCCCAGAGTTTCACCCAACCAAATTTCTTGATACAGGTCTTTAAATTTCGGTTTTGATGAGGAGAACAATCCTATGCTTGTCTCACTCAAAAATTCCTCTTCTATAGAAAGCCCTAATTTCCGCATCGAAACTGAAAATGCTTAAAATTGAATTCCGCATCGACAGAAAGATGCACCCTTCAATGGAGAGTCATCCTAGCATACTTTTGCTGAAAATCTGTGGAGGAAGATCCAAAAAATAGGAAGCCCTAGTTCCTATAGCTGCACAATGTCTTCTTCTTAGGTTAGCTCTGATACCATGTTAGTTTTTCAACATTTAAGCTAGCATTAAGATAAGATCTTTTCACTGAGAGAATAACAAGTACAGCAATCACATAAGCACATCACAAGAGACAAGAGACACAAAGATTTTAGGAGGGGAAACCATAAATGGATAAAACCCCTAAAATTCCTCTAAGATAGTATCACCACAAGATGTGAACCCAAAACAGTAAGATGACCTCCCTTCACAACAGCAGCCTTCTGTCTTCTGTCAAGCCCAAGAATTTCCTTCTCCAAAAGTGCGCCACACTTGAGAGAGCAAGAGAGCTAAGTCACAAGTGATAAATAGAGAGACTCTCACTCTCTATTTATATTATTCCATTGACTTGAAGTGCACTCAACCTAATAATTACTACTCGATCCTACACCTTAATTAGTGTATAATAACTCAAGTGCCCCAAAACTGTGGGGACTTACCTAATGACTTGACAAGACTTGTTTACATTAATAATCCTCCCGATCGGAACATCGGGGCATGACCACATGACTCAAATACATAATAGAAACATCCCGGAATAAACATCGGGTTACAATATATAAAATACATATAAGAATACATTCTGAAGTTACATATACATCAACAATCCCTACTCTAATTCTCTCTTTCTAGTCGTGAACAATACCAACATGTTTGATTTGTTTACAAATGTGATTATCTTCTTACACAGCTAGTAGACAAACTATGTACATAGTATTTGGTTTGTAACCATAATGCAATTTTTATTGTAATGTTACCATGCTATACTGAGTTATAGTTTATAATAATAGGCTATAACAAAATACTATGTGTAACATAAGGTAGTTTCACTACCTAAAAACTTCTATCATAAGGTCGAACTAAAAGTAGAAACATTACAAGTGGTGTTCCTATATTATACTAGTTCTAAAGCAAAGCATAAACAATAACATGATTGTCTTTGTAAGCAATCATATGAACTATCCAAAAGGTCGTTGGCAAAGTTGACATGAGAATCAATATTAGGAAACGTTATACTATGCTCGACTCTTCGTGATTGTATTATTGGAAAAGGTTATGCACCTTTATACTATAGTCGAGGGCATGATTAAAAATAATTGGAAATAATATAATTCATTTTCGATGTGCAGTGTTTTACTATTGAAAATGACCCACGCTTGGTTAACAAATTTGGAAGGCGCGTCGTCTATTCTCCTCCATGCATTGGTGACTTATAAAGAAGTGAAACCCTACTCCTTGGCATTTGGCTCCGAGGGTTTGTATGTCTATCAACTGCACTGAGATTCCTTGCGGCCATGAGAGGCCTGCAGCTCCCTTATTTGTTGGCTCTGTAGTCTATATTACATTGTAGAGTGGTTTTGGTATTATAACTTGTAGTCTCGGTTTCTCTTGTGAGAAAAGATTTACTGTGTGAGCAGTCTTTACTTCTTCGCTTGGCTCAAAGCTTGTACATGATTTAACCCTATCACTACTTGTTCCTTTTCTCAACATCGTGGAGTCTGAGTGATGTAACCTTACTTCCCCTGTCGCAGGGTTGACTTGAATTTTCTCTTGGTTGGTACAGACGAGATAGATGGTCGTAACTTCCTGGTTTCGAACTCTTCTTGTTCACAGCACAGGTATACACTGCTATTTTACTCGCAATCCTTTTTTCCCATGCTATTTTAATAATAATAATGATTAATAATTATTAATATTAGTTTTTAAATATTGTTTCATTTAAACCTGTAGGCTACACTGACAGCTCTAGACTTGGATGGAAAACAAGCTCATCCTTCAGTAACCTTTGTGGGCTTTCAAACCGGTAAGACCCGATCTTGTCGTGGGTTCTCCCTACTTGCGAAATGGGTTGGTTGAAGGTTCCTATGGTTGGAAGCCTAGCTGCGAACTCTCTGATAGTTATGATATTAACTTTGTTATTTATAATCCATGTTTTTGTTTTTAAACCCTGTCGATACATTGCTGGGTTGCACAAGCTTTTAAAGCTGTGATGTAAGTGTTGCTTTGGTGAAAATTGTTCAGCCTTACGACCTATAGATGTAATACTGTGTCAAGTTTATAAAACTCTTGTGTGCTTAAAGTTATATGATTTTTGTCTCGTTTGCTTCGATTTTTCTATTTGAACTTTAAGAAGATGAAACTGTCGAAAGGGTTTTCCCTAACCTGTCAGTAATGTAATTTATTGTTAATATTAAATATTTATGTATATTTGGTTTAAGACAGAAGACTGTAGAACAGTCTAGTTGTATAGTTTGCGGGGTTTTTTTACTCTTACAGTCAACAATGTAATTGGTTATATTTTAATAAAGGATTACTATGTATTTGGTTTTAATAGTAGAAAGGGTTTCGGCCCTTTGATTTTTTTATAGGCTATAAGCCTGCCTAGATTTGAGATTTATAATGCAAATGTTTAATGATTCTTGGTTTACTTTTTTTGTTATTTACATATACATTTTATTTATTACTACTCTATAAGTTGTATTTATTTTTAAGCTCTGTATAGAAGATAATGTTAAATTCTAGAACTCAGCTTTTAAGGGTTAAAAGAAATACTGTAAACCCTACAGTTTATGAAATTTGATTTTTGCTTATAGTATTCTTAACCCTGTTTTTAAGAAATGGAATAATGAAAGATAATATGATTTATAGTTGTAATTATGATGTTAACTCTGTAGGAAAATTGAAAAGATTCTAACAGTTTTTCTTCCAATTTTTAGTTAAGAAAAAATACTTAGATTTCTAGTGCAACATACTTAAAAACTAGAATAATCTCGACTCTCGGTAATTTTTGTAAATATAAAAGGATTATAAAAGAATCCTTACTCTGGTTTTGTTAAGTTAATATTTTTAAAATGTTTTGCTAAAATATTTTTACATGCTTTCCCAATATTAGTTGTTTATTTTACTGTAATATTTTTATTTCCTATCAGTATACTAGTACTGTAGAAATAGTGTATTTACTATTTTCTTATACCTGTGTTTCCATTTAGTTAGTTAAAGTAAAATAATAAGTGCAGGTAAAACATAGCACTGCTTTTTCAGTATATTTCATAAACATTGAAGTAAAATCTATTTCTATTTACATACAGATACAAGAATCATAGCTACTATATTTATTCTAATAAAAGAATCATTTCATTTACTTAAAACAATCCAACTGTGCTAGAGTACGACTTGAGTACAAGTGTGGAAAAACACAACTTGGAATTTAATTTCTATCTATTTCACAATTTACATGATAATTTCAATTTATATAAATAATTTATAAATTTTACTGAACTTAACATTACACAGTTACTTTTCATTCATAAACCCTAAACACTAACAATGCCTGTAATAAATAAACTACGAATTATTTAACTGAAGATAGTAATATCAAAATAGAACATGTTGAGGACAAGACGACAACAGCTTAAGGAGGTCATTCCTCCCTACCAATTTCATGGAGAGCGCTCAAACAATGCTTCCTCAAGACCCGTGAGCTTGTTCCCGGTCTTCTTGGCTGAGAACTGGGTTGAAATGCAACTGTAAAGCCTCTGTCACCTAACTGGTTCAATTAGCTCAGTAATAAAAAAAAATCTTCTCTCAGCAATATGATCTTCAGCTTAAAAGCTGCAACTAGATCAATCTCAGCAGTTATCCGCTCAAACACATTCCAAACTCCCCTCCATTGAATTTCTCTTGCGTAAATTCATTCACCCTAAATGATCACTTCTCTAGAATGAGCAGCCTCAGCTCTCTTCAATGGGAAATTTTATAGATATGCCTAGGTCTTCTGGGTCAGTTTTCATTAAATGAGCCACCTGCTATGATTCCACGTTCTTGGGGAATCATGACCACAAATATAGGGAAGTTGCCACCTGCAACAATTGGAAGTGGTTTGAGGATGCTGCCACATGTCAATTTGCTCTCCACCTAGTCTCCTCCACCAATTGACTAGTAAACACTCTTTTAACAGCTCTCCTAAGCTGTTGTCTCCTCATTTATTTATTTATAAATAAAATATTCTGAATTTACATTAAATATTCTTGACCCCACTAGGTCATCAATTACAACTTAGCATAAAATTTAGCACAACGTTCCTCAAATAATATAAAATTGTTTTTTTGCAAATTGGGGCATGTTACATACACACCCCCTTAAATTATAACATCATCCCTGATGTTATTTATTCCTCCTCCTCAAAGCTCCCCTGAAATAGAATTGGATATGCATCTCGCATATGACTTTCTAATTTCCAAGTGGCTTCCTCTGGACTAAGGTGCTTCCATTGCACCTTCACTTGACCAATGGTATGGTTCCGAAGTGTGATCTCCCTCTGCTTGAGGATACAATCCAGTTCCACCAGAAAATCTCCTTCGGGTTCCACGTGTGCATCATTCCAGCTAATAACATGAGTAGCATCATGCACATATTTCTTTAATACATAAATGTGAAAAACATTGTGAACTCTTAAATTCAGTGGTAAAACTAACTGATAGGCTACCTGTCTAATCCTGGACAGTATTTCAAAAGGACCACAATAACGAGGTGCTAGTTTGGCACAACTACCCAACCTCAAAGAACTCTTTTTGGATCTCACCTTAATGAAAACATGTTCACCTACCTGGAACTCTTTTGGAGTTCTTTTAAGTTCGCTTGACTTTTCTGTCGATCTTGCGCAATTTTCAGATTACCTTATACCTGCTTTACAATTTCTTCCATTTCTTTCAATAATTCAGGTCCTAATACTAACATGTCCACCGGATTACTCCAAGATATGGTAGTGTTAATTTTCCTTACATACATAATTTCGAAAGGACTATATCTAGCTTAAGCTTGATAATTATTATTATAAGCAAATTCTACCAGGTGTAAATAATCTTCCCATTTACCTGACTAATCCTTTACATACATTCTTAGTAAATCTTCTAGTACCTTATTTACTCTTTCAGTCTATCCATCAGTTTGAGGATGGAACGAGGTACTAAAATTTAACGTAGTATTTAATCCTTTAAACAGATATCTCCAAAAGTTACCTGTGAATTTAGGGTCTCAGCCTGAAATTATGACCTTCGGTATCCCATGCAATCAAAAAAATTTCTTTAAAATGATATCAGCTATATTTGCAGCTTTATAAGTAGTTTTTATGGGTATAAAATGGGCTGCTTTACTCAATTTTTCAACCACTACCATTATGGAGTCAATTAAGTTCTGATTTTTAGGCAGTCCAGTAACAAAATCAAGACTAATTATCTCCCATTTCTAGCTAGGAATGGGCAAGGGCTAAAGTAATCCAGCTGGATGCTAATGTTTAGTTTTTACTTGCTGACGTTCAAAGCATCTAGCAATATATTCTGCTAGTTTAGCCTTCATGTTTGGCCAAAAATATTATTTTCTTAACATGGTTATAGTTTTCTAATAACCTGGATGGCCTGCGTAAGGAGTTGTATGGATTTCGTCTAGAATTAATAACTTAACCTTAGGTACATTAGGTACATATATTCTGTCTTTATACAGTAAAAATCCTTTTTCATTCAAGCTGTACCCTATACTTAGACTTTCTATTGGATTTTCTTTTGATTTTGCTTGTAACTTTAGGTAATTTTCATCTTGTTCTATCCCTGCTTTAAGCTGTTCTTCCAAATCTGTTGTATAAGTGCTGATAGCTGCTATAAAATTCAGCTTTGCATTTCTACTTAATGCATCAGCAACTTTATTTTCTTTCCCTTTAATGTGTTGAATTTCAAAATCATATTCACTTAGAAAAGCTAACCACCTAGCTTGTCTAACATTCAGGTTAGGTTGATCTAAAAAATATTTTAATCCCTTATTATCCGTCATTAAGATAAATTTCTTCCAATTAAATGGTGATGCCACATATTTAAAGCATGTATGACAACAGCTAATTCCAAGTCATAGGTTGCATAATTCTTTTCATGAATTTTCAATTTCCTAGACTCATAAGCAATGACATCTCCTTCTTGAGTTAATACTCCACCTAAACCGTCATTACAGGTGTCAGTACATACTATAAAATCTTTATTTGGATCAGCTATTCTTAAAATTGGTGCACTGGTTAATAAGGTCTTTAACTTTTTAAAACTATCCTCGCACTTCTGATTCCAATCAAATTTATTTCCCTTTTTCTGCAAAGAGGTTATCAGATTTACGATTCTCAAAAACCCTTCGATGAACCTCCGATAATAACCGGTAATTCCCATGTATGATCGGACACCAGTTACGTTTTTAGGAATTGGCCAATCTTCAATTGCCTTTATCTTTTTGGGATCCATCGAAATTCCTTCTTTATTCACCACACGACCTAAGTACTAGATTTTATCTTTAAAGAAGTCGCATTTACTAAACTTTGCAAAGAGTTGATGATCTCACAACTCTTTCAAGACAATTTTTAAATGTTCTTTATGTTCTTCTTCAGTTTTCGAATAAATTAATATGTCATCGATAAACATGACCACAAATTTATCTAGATATTTATGCATTACATTATTCATTAGACACATAAAAATAGTTGGAGCGTTAGTAAGCCTGAATGGCATGACGACAAACTAGTAATGTCCATATCAAGTCCTAAAAGTTGTTTTAAAAATGTCTTCATCATTAATTCTAACTTGGTGATATCCAGACTGTAAATCAATTTTCGAGAATACCATGGTTCCATGTAGTTGATCAAACAGATCATCTATGCGAGGTAGCGGGTATCTATTCTTGATAGTCATCTTATTTAATTGACAATAATCTATGCAAATTCATATAGTTCTATCCTTTTTCTTAACAAAGATAACAGGTGCCCCCCAGGGAGACACACTCGGTCGAATATAGTTCTTGTCAATAAGTTCTTTTAATTGTGACTTAAGTTCATCAAGTTCAAGTATATTCATCTGATAAGGGGCCTTTGAGCTGGGCACTGCACCAGGTACTAGCTGAATGGTAAAATTGAATTCCCTCTTTGGAGGCAGTCCTGGAATTTCTTCCAGAAATACTTCTGCAGATTCCTTTAGAACTGGTATATCCTCCAATTTTAATTTATCTATGTTTTTTATATTTTCTTCATCAGTTACTCATACTACATAAGCCTTACAACCTTTCCTAAAATCTCTCTTAAGCTGCAGAGCGGAAATCTGCCTCTTGGTTGTTTTCCTAGGGATTCCTTTTATGTTTATTAATTTTCCATCATTATTTACACAAGTAAAGGTTTTATCATAGCAATTCAAAACCACCCTATGCTGCTCTAACCAATCCATACCAATTAGTATGCCATAAGAACCTAGAGGTATTATATTAATCTTAACAAAAGTTTCAAATTGATCCATAGTTACTGCACAATTCTTTACAAAGCTAATTACCCTTCTCTTTGCACCAGTAGCTAACTGAACTAACCAAGAATTTACAAATTTTTCAACTGGAAGTTTACACTTTTCTACCAAGTTAGGAGAAATATAGCTTAAACTAGCTCCTAGATCAATTAAAATAGATATGGGTGTTTGGTCTATCTTACCTTCTACTTCCACCTTGGAAGTTTGACAGTCTACTTGCCGATTCTCCAAAGCTACATTGATCCTGGGCATAGTCATCGCTAAATCACCAACAGTCATCTCCTCCTGTATTGTGTGGATATTGCTGACAGTCTTTTTCTGATTGGGACAGACTAAGGCATAATGTGGACCATTGCATTCCCAACACTTTATGGGTTCTTTTCGTTCAAAGTTCTTTGTGTAATTACTATGATTGTTTACAGGCTCTTTATTTTTTTTATTGTTTTGATTGTTCTGTGAATTATTCTTATTCCCAGGGAAATTCTTATTAGAAAAATTTCTAGCATTATTATTTTTAGAATTCCGATTAGGCACAAACTCTTTCTTCTTTTGATCATAATTATTATTCCTTTTGGGCTTCTAGTTGGCCATACTCTCCTTTTTCTGATTATGTTCATAACATAAATTTGCTTTCCTCATAGCTTCTTCCAGGGTTTTTGGATTGTCATACTCAATCCTATCCTTTATGTGATAATGTAAACAACTGAGAAACCGTTGTACCTTCGGTTTTTCATCCACAAGGTATGGCACATACCTAAGCAGACTTAAAAACTTACTGTTCAAATCTTTCATATTCATTGTACCTAGTTTTAGCTCATAGAATTCTTTATCCCTTTATTCATAATAATGTTCAGATAAAAATTTATTTTTAAAGTACTTCTTGAATGTTCTCCAATTTATGTTCTTCTCTCTTATACCTTTCATTCTCTTCAAATCTTGCTACCATATATTATCTTTCCCTGTAAAATTATAAATAGCCATTCTAGCCTTTAATTGGTTAGAATAGTTATAACTATGGAATTACTTCTTCATCCCGAATAACCAGGATTTCGCTTCCTCCCCCTTTTCAGTTTCTCCATTAATTGTTGGTGGCTTGATCTTCTTAAACTCCCCAGAAATTTCTTCATAAGGTTTATATTTTATTTTCCTAGTATGGTGGTTATCCTCACTATTGTCACTAGTATAATGAGAATTACGTTGATCACCAAATACTTTGGAAGATGAGCTACTTTCATTTTTAATCTATTTAGTCTTTTTATACTTATGTCGGTAACTTATATCTTCTGAATCAACTGTTTTACCCCTTCCCTCAATATGAAATATTTCTATTAAAATCTGATTCAGCTTCTCCTGAGCTCTTAGAATCCTCTCATTTTCTTTTTTAACAGATTCCATTTCAGATATTAATTCTTTTACTGTTTGTAAAAGTTCTGAGGAATTAGTGGATATGTCTTCTTATATAGGTTCTCTTTGTAAATTATCTTGTTCAGTATAGGGAGATTCCTCTTCCGCATATTCCTCCAATCTTTCCATACATGTCATTAAACTCAGAAACAAATTTCTCTGTTGATAACATTAAAAGAAAACAACATCAGCAAAATGATTTAAATTCACTGTTCCATATAAGTAAGTTCAGCTTCATCAAGGCCTAGTGTTTGAACCTTGTGCTCTAATACCACATGTCATAACCTCAAAATTTCATAAAAATTTAAAATTTTTAAAGTGACATAAATTGTCTAAAATCGCAGTTTAGTAACTGCTAGCAGTTAGTGGAAAATGAAACAGTTTAACAATTTGTAATGATTAGTTTCAAATACAGAAAAACTAATACAACCTTAATTTTTATAAGTTATATAAAAATGACTTGCATTTAGTTGCTACTAGTTGTATTGATGATTTACTCTTTGTCAAGTAGGTGAGAAACCATGTTTGAAATCGGGGCTTACTTAGCATTCTGCTAACTCAATGGATTGTTGGTTCTTACAGGTTCAGCAGGTAAGCATTTGATCAAGTAGGAGTTTATTTTGAACTAAGTCCAGATGTACTTCTTAAGCATGATAAGATGCTAGTATATAAATTGATTATTAAATGCAATATTTCGATGAGGTAAAGTAAATTCCTTCGTTGTTTTGGATCTATGACAGTATTTCCAATTTAGCCATAATGACTTTTATCCTTATCATATTTAATGTTGTTTACAAGATTGAGTTACTTCAAGGTTTCTTTCTGTCGTGAAGATTATAGTACCTAGTCAATTATAGATTCTTACAGTGAGCATAGAGCTCAAGATCCTTTCATAAAATATTTCCATTGTATTATGATCTTACTGCTATTGTCATGTTTAAAAACTCAAGTGCATTACTCTTTATGTATGGACATAATCCTATAGTTTCAAGATAAAGTTTACCATGAGTTGTTAGTTTTGTTAAGAGAAACTCTTGCAATGAGGTTTGTCTTCAGTGTCTTTGAAGACTCCTTCATTTATCAGCATCAAGTTTTATGTGAAAAGTTTAGAGCTATTAATTTATGAAAGATATTGTAATTACAACATATCCCTACTCTAATTCTCTCTTACTAGTCGTGAACAATACCAACATGTTTGATTTGTTTACAAATGCGATTATCTTCTTACACAGCTAGTGGACAAGCTGTGTACATAGTATTTGGTTTGTAACCATAATGCAATTGTTATTGTAATGTTACCATACTATACTTAGTTATAGTTTATAATAATAGGCTATAACAAAATACTATGTGTAACATAAGGTAGTTTCACTACCTAAAAACTTATATCATAAGGTCGAACTAAAAGTAGAAACATTACAAGTGTTGTTCCTATATTATACTAGTTCTAAAGCAAAGCATAAACAATTGTTGATGAATATGTAACTTCGGAATGTATTCACTTATATTTCTTATGTATTGTAACCCGATGTTTATTTCAGGATGTATTTGTAATGTAATTGAGTCATGTCATGCCCTGATGTTCCGATCGGGAGGATCTATAATGTAAACAAGTCATGTCAAGTTATTGTGGGTAACCCTCCTATTGATCAAGGGTTAAAGTCCCCATAGTTTCGGGGCACTAGGGTTATTAGACTCTCCTAGAGAGGTTGGCCCTAGTAGGGTTTAGTCATGTCAAGAATTAGTATAAATAGAGAGCTATCCTCTCTATTTAACACACACTCACTCACACTCAGTTGTAGTGCATAGCTAAGGAAGAGAAATACATTGGGGCAAGGAAGAAAGAGGTTACTGCTGTCAGGAGATCATCTTATTGTTTTGGGGTTTTACTTTTGGTGTTGATTCTATATATAAGGAAGTTATGAGGTTTTCTCCATTTATGGTTTCCCTGAGGAAAAACACTGTGTTCATTGTCTCTTGTGTTTGATTGATGTACTTGTTGTTCTCTCAGTTAAATATCCTAACATAATGCTAGCTTAAATGATAAAAACTAACATGGTATCAGAGCTAACCTGAGAAGAAGACACTGTACAGCTGCGGGAACTAGGGATTCCTACTTTGTGGATCTCTCTCCACATATTTTTAGCAAAAGAAGGTTGGAATAACTCTCCTCCCTAGGGTGCATCTTTCTGTCGAAGCAGAATCCAATTCTGAGGTTTTTCAGTTTGGACCCAACACTGCTGCCAGAAATTAGGTCTTTTCACAGAAGAGGGATTTTTCAATGTGCCCAGGTCTGGATTGATCTCCTCCCCAAAATTGAATTTAGGGATCAAATTCAAAGCATTTGGTTGGACAGAACTCCGGAAAAGCAAAACCCTAATCTGCTCCTGAACCAGCACAATAGGATTTCAGCTCCAAATCCATATCCGGCATATTGACCTGGTAAGATCTAAATCTTTTTTATTTCCATTTGAGGTTCTCAGTTAAGATGTCTCATCATACCAAGCTTGATGAAAATCTTGAGGGAGCTAATAACTTCCGAGCTTGGAAGTATAGGATCTCCCTGGTCCTGGAAGAAAATGAGTTGGACTCCTATATCAATGAGGAGGTTCCAGTTCCAGAGGTAGATGAGTCTAAGGCATTGCATAAGAATAAGTTGGTTATGGAAAAGAGGATCATTGTTGATTCAATCAAGGATCACCTCATACCACAGATGTCCTCCCTAAAGACACCTAAGGCTATGTTTGATGCCCTAACCAAATTATTTGAAGGGAAGAACATAAACCAGAAGATGACTCTGAGAAACCAACTAAAGAATGTAAAGATCCAGAATGCTGAGACCATCCAGTCTTACTTTACAAGGGTCTCTCAGATCAAGGAACAGCTAGAAGCAGTAGATGAAGAAGTAAAGAATGCAGAGGTTATGATGACCACCTTGAATGGTCTCCCTAGATCATGGGACTCCTTTATTCAAGAGATATGTGCTAGAAATAAGTTAGTCAAGTTCAGAAAACTATGGGAAGAATGCTCTCAAGAAGAAGCTCAGATAGCAGCTCGAGAAGAAAAGATGGGAAGCGAAGATCAAGCTCTCACAGTACACTCCAAGAAAACCAAAAGAAGTTCTCATCACTCCAGAGGTAAGCACTTCTCTAAAAATAACTCTAGAAAAGACATGTCTAGAATCAGATGTTATACATGTGATGAAGTAGGACACTTTGCAAAAGAATGTCCTAAAATATAGAATAATAAAAAGAGCAACAAGATAAGACATCATGCTCATGCTGCAGAGGATGATGAACCATCCAACAAGAGAACCAGATATGAAAGTGAAGAAGAATATGTCTTGATTTATTCTCTCACGGGAAACATCACACATGGAAGCAATGATTGGCTTATAGACAGTGGGGCTTCCAAATATATGATAGGATTCAAAGAGTCCTTTTTAAAACTTTCAGAACATGAATCACCTCACAAGGTGAAGCTTGGAGATGACTACCAATATCCAATAAAAGGTAGTGGGGAATCCTCCTATAAACTAGACTCTGGAAAGTATATGAAGATGCAAGATGTATTGTTTGTACCAGGTCTCAAGAAAAACCTTCTCTCCATATTTGCATTAGATGCAAAAGGAATGAGGGTTGCATTTATAGATGGTCAAGTCATCATATGGCCAAAAAGAAATACTATCGATGAAGCGATAGTGATTGGAGAACAAGAAGGAGGATTGTACAAATTAAAGGGCCATCCAGAACAAACCTTGGTCCATGACACAGTAGAGCCAAATGAGCTTTGGAATAGAAGGCTTGCACATGTGCATTAAAGAGCACTACCACTGGTAAGCAAAGCTGTTGAAGGTATTCCAGAAATTCAAGCAAAACATGATGGGGTCTGCAAAGGATTTGCAAAAGGAAAGAATACAAAGAAGACATTTCCAAGTAGCAAGAGCAAGGCAAAAGGAATCTTGGAAATCATCCATTCTGAGGTATGCGGTCCTATGTCATCAAGCTCACTAAGCGGGTATGTATATTATGTTTCTTTTATTGATGGATTTTCTAGGAATACATGGATTTACTTCACGAAGAACAAAGAGGAAGTATTCAGCAAGTTCAAGGAATTCAAAGCCTTGATCAAGAATCACACTGAAAAGAAGATTAAGAGCTTTCGATCAAATAATGGTGGAGAATTCACTTTGAATGAATTCAAAGATCTATGTAAAGACTCAGGGATTAAGAGGGATTTTTCCACTCCTTATAATCCACAACAGAATGGGATTGCGGAAAGGAAGAATAGAACTATCATGGAAGCTGCAAGAGCAATGCTTCATGATCAAGATCTTCCTGTGCATATTTGGGCAGAAGCTACCACAACAGCGGTGTATGTACAGAACCATACTCCACATAGAGTACTCAAGAACAAGACTCCTAAAGAAGTCTTCTCCAGCAAGAAACCAGAAGTCAGCCATCTCAAAATATTCAGTTGTCCTATCTACATGCACATTCCAAAAGAGAAGAGAACAAAACTAGATCCTTCAGGAAAGAAGGGTATATTTGTGGGATACTTTGAAAGCTCGAAGGCTTACAGAATATACTTCCCAGAATTCAAGAAGATTGACATCAATATGGATGTAACATTTGACGAAGACATAACTTACAACAAATCCAGAAAGAAACCTACTGAAGAATCTGAAGAAGTAGAAAGAGAAAGACACACAGTTGTAGCGCATAGCTGAGAAAGAGAAAGACACTGAGGCAGGGAAGAAAGAGGTTACTACTGTCGGGAGATCATCTTACTGTTTTGGGGTTTTACTTTTGGTGTTGATTCTATCTCTGAGGAAGTTGTGGGGTTTTCTCCATTTATGGTTTCCCCAAGGAAAAACACTATGTTCATTGTCTCTTGTGTTTGATTGTTGTACTTGTTGTTCTCTTAGTTAAAGATCCTAACATAATGCTAGCTTGAATGATAAAAACTAACAACAATAACATGATTGTCTTTGTAAGCAATCATATGGACCATCCAAAAGGTTGTTGGCAAAGTTGACATGAGAATCAATATTAGGAAATGTTATACTATGGTCGACTCTTCGTGATTGTATTATTGGCAAAGGTTATGCACCTTTCTACTATAGTCGATGGCATGATTAGAAATAATTGGCAATAATATAATTCATTTTCGATGTGCAATGTTTAACTATTGAAAACGACCCACACTTGGTTAACAAATTTGGAAGGCACGTGGTCTATTCTCCTCCATGCATTGGTGACTTATAAAGAAGTGAAACCCTAATCCTTGGCATTTGGCTTCGAGGGTTTGTATGTCTATCGGTTGCACTAAGATTCCTTATTTGCTGGCTCCGTAGTCTGTATTATGTTGCAGAGTGGTTTTGGTTTTATAAATTGTAGTCTCAGTTTCTCTTGTGAGAAAAGATTTACTGTGTGAGTGGTCTTTACTTCTTTGCTTGGCTCAAATCCTATACATGATTTAAACCTGTCACTGCTTGTTCCTTGTCTCAGCATCGTGGAGTCTGAGTGTTGTAACCTTACTGTCTCTGTCGCAGGGTTGACTTCAAGTTTCTCTTGGTTGGTACAGATGAGATAGGTGGCCGTAAATTCCTAGTTTTGAACTCTTCCTGTTCACAGCACAGGTATACACTACTATTTTACTCATAATCCTTTTTTCCCATGATTTATTAAGCTAGGGTTTAATAATTATTATTATTAGTTTTTAAATATTGTTTGGTTTAAACCTACACGCTATGCTGACAGCTCTAGACTTGGATGGAAAATAGGCTCGTCCTTCAGTTACCTTTGTGGGCTTTCAAACCAGTAAGCCCCGGTCTCGTCGTGGGTTCTCCCTGCTTGCGAAATGGGTTGGTTGAAGGTTCCATGGTTGTACGAGCACAAAAGAAGTAGATGAACAAATTTTGAATGTTCAAACCAAGAAATCCTCTTAACTTTATTAAGTGGATACCGAACAATGTGAAGTACAATGTTTATGACATTCCTCCCAAAGGTCTTAAGATGGAATCCACCAACATTGGAAACTCTAATTTAATTATAGAATCGCTTAGGTGAGTCAGTGAACAATGCATTGCCATGTTTAGGAGAAAATATTTCTTGCATTGGTACATTGGTGAGGGCATGGATGACATCAATGGAGGGCCCAATTATGAACAATTACGTAATATGCCACTATTATTTTCATACAAAAATGGATCACACTTGACAATTTTGTAAGTTGGAAAAGGATATCCTTCCACCGGAGTAAGGATCCAAAGTTGGTGGGTGTAACATCAGATGAACTGAGTTATGGTTTACCTAGTCCAACTTTCAAAAGGGAAATGAAACAGTTCCTTGAAGGCTCAATCGATCCATGCTCTGTAAGTATAATACTTTCCTTCATCAATGTAATGGTGTGATATGTGTTTAGGTCCCACATGAGCCCCCTCTCTCACACCACCAAGGTATATGCATCTTTATCTACTAAAAATCTATAAATAATCAAATTCCTAAGACCTATTGTTTTCTATGTGTCTCACTTGAAAACATAAATTTGTTGGAATTATAATATAAAGAATTTATAATTTATTACCTTGGCCAAAGGGTAGAAATGGATGGATTTCTTTGTCTCAGGATGCCATCACTCATACTACCTCTTTTATGAGGGGGCGTGAACAATAGATTGCTTCAATATGTGAATGGGGACATAAAGCCATGAAATATGAGCTTGATCAATGTAGTTATTTGATGTGGTTTTATCATTTTTCAGGAAATAATATAGGCTAATGTTGATGAGCTTCAACATCTTCTCCAAGTGGGGACCTGAAGCCATTAAATATGATCTTGATCAAAGAAATTATTGGATATGGTTTTATCCTTTTTCATGGAAGCATATAGGATAAGGTTAATGAGCTTCCGTATAAGTGCATATACGGAAGGCAAAAATGTGCATATATGGAACGTAGAAATGCGCATATACAGAAGAGAGCTTCTCTATATGCGCATTTTTCCTTCTGTATATGTGCATTTATGGAAGGCAGAAATGCACATATACATAAAAGATTTTATGTATACGTGCATTTTTCCTTCTGTATATGCGCATTTAAGAAAGGCAGAAATGTGCATATACGGAAGAGAAATTCTGTATATGCACATTTGTTCCTTCCGTAAATGCACATATATAGAAGGAAAAATGCACATATACGGGAACTCTCTTTTGTATATGCGCATTTATGTCTTTCATATATGCACATATATGGAAGAGAGCTTCTGTATATGCACATTTCTACCTTTCGTAAATGCGCATATACAAAAGGAAAAATGCGTATTTATGGAAGGAAAAATGCGCATATATAGAAGCTCTTTTTTGTATATGCGTATTTTTCCTTCCGTATATGGGCATATACAGAAGGAATAAATGTGCACATATACGGAAGAGAGCTTCCTTATACGTGCATTTCTGTCTTTCGTAAATGCACATTTATGGAGGTCAAAATGGGCATATACGAAAGAGAGCTTCTGTATATGCACATTTCTACCTTCCATAAATGTGCATTTACGGAAGGAAAAATACAAATATATAAGAGCTCTCTTTTGTATATGTGCATATACAGAAGGAAAAATGCGCATATACGAAAGGCAAAAATTACATGTGCATTTTTCCTTCTGTATATGTGTATTTACGGAAGGAAAACTGCGCATATATGGAAGAGAGCTTTCATAAATGCGCTTATGCAGAAGGAAAAATGTGCATATACAGAAGCTCTCTTTCGTATATGTGCATTTTTCCTTTCGTATATGCTCATGTATCTCCCTCTCCTTCCTCGTCTTATATATGCTTTTACATAAACATAAGCATACCATGGAAAATATGGTTGCCACATCATAAAATCATCCCACCACTAGGACATATATGCGCATTTTGTCTTCCATAAATGCGCAATCCAGAAGGAAAAATGCACATATAATTTCTGCCTTCCATAAATGCTCATATATAGAAGGAAAAATGCGCATTTACAGAAGGAAAAATGTGCATATACCGAAGAGAGCTTCCGTATATGCACATTTCTCCCTTCTGTAAATCCACATATACAGATGGAAAAATGCGCATATACGGAAGTTCGCTTATGTATATGCGCATTTTTTCTTCCATAAATGCGCATATACAGAAGGAAAAATGCGCATATACGAACGCTCTTTTTCATATATGCGCATTTATGCATTTCATATATGCGCATATACGAAAGGAAGAAACGCGCATATACGGAAGAGAGCCTCTGTATATGCGCATTTCTACCTTTCGTAAATGTGCATATACAAAAGGAAAAACGTGCATTTACGAAAGGAGAAATGTGCATATACGGAAGCTCTCTTCTGTATATGTGCATTTTTCCTTCCGTAAATGCACATATACAGAAGCTCTCTTCTGTATATGCACATTTTTCCTTCCATATATACGCATATACTGAAGGCAAAAATGCGCATATACGGAAGAGAGCTTACTTATATGCGCATTTCTGTTTTCCGTAAATGTGCATGTACGGAAGGAAACATGTGCATTTACGGAAAGAAAAATGTGCATATCCAGAGAGCACACATATACATAAGCTCTATTCCATATATGCACATATATGGAAGGTAGAAATGTGCATATACAGATAAATGTGCATATACAGAAGAAAAAATGTGCATTTACGAAAGGCAAAATGCACATATACGGAAGCTCGAAGCTCTCTTCCGTATATGTGCATTTTTCCTTCTATATCTGTGCATATACGGAAGCTCTCTTCCATATATGTGTATTTTTCCTTCTGTATACGCGCATATATGGAAGGCAAAAATGCGCATATACGGAAGAGAGCTTCCATATATGCGCATTTCTGTCTTCCATAAAAAATGCGCATTTACAGAAGGAAAAATGCACATATATGGAAGAGAGCTTCTGTATATGCGCATTTATTCCGTATATCCGCATTTATGTCTTCCATAAAAAATGCGCATTCATAGAACGAAAAATGCGCATATACGGAAGAGAGCTTCCGAGCTTCCGTATATGCGTATTTATGCCTGTTATGGAGAGAAATTTCTATGGCTTGGGGTACCACAACAGACAGCTAGACTCCAGAAATCAATCTTTTCCAATATGCAATAGAAATAAAAACATCTAACACTAAAGGATCGAACCTCGTACCTTATTCCCCAACGGTTGAAGTAGATCCCCGTTGAGCTTTCTAATCTTCAGCTTGAATTGTTATAGCACATCCTCAACAACAAGTAAACAATACAAGCATACTATATTTCATGGTGTTAGATCTATTCTAGCATATATAATCAATAATGTAAAAGCATTTGACATATTCCAATGGATACAATATTCATTCAAATACACATTACTGGACAGGAAAAGATATTTCTATTAATATGAATCAGAGATTACAAGTGACAACCTCTGACGGCACGTCTGCGAACCGGAGAAACTGAATCCCCCACTTGGGCCTCCACCACCACAATCCTCCATCACTTCGATAGCAAGCTTACTATCAAAAGGAAAGCTTGGGAAGAACACAACAGTGCTCCAAGGGACAAAGGGATGCAGACTCAAGCATAAGTTCTGGAAACAATGGACTATAGTTTCGTTACTCTCAATTCTCTCTTATCCTTTCAATGTACCAAGGGGTTCCTTATATATCTTTTCAAAGGGATATTGAAGGTCGAATCCGTGCGATCTCAAGGCATATGGAAGGCCAGGAGTCATATGAGTCGGATCCAAGTCAAGGAAAACTCCAAAATGATTTGGACTATGCACACATCCCGATGTACGCGACTATAGGGGTCAGATCCGCATATGTATACGGTTATCGGGGAAAAATCCGCGTATATCATTATTCTTATGTTTTTAGGGATGATCAAGGACACATCAAAAGACAAAAAGTGGTCCATAGGGGCTAATGAGTCTGCAGCGGGACAGGGGAAGGCCATACAATGTGTGATTCACCTAGTGTGGTGAAATCTGCTATAACAGATGCCCCCTAATGTATGAGATCAGAGGGGTTATACGATGGCCGAAATACATTATAAGTCCATCCCAGAAAGGAAGTGATGAAGGTACCCAAATGGAAGACCAGCCACCCAATCAGCATAATACCGTAATACAACTCTGCATATAACTGTGAATACATATAGCAGTCCCGAATACATAAGAGTACAATGGCCATGAATAGGCATGAAACATGATAGAACATATGTGGTCATCGCCACGTACAATATACATAGATCAGAATCTCCATGATGAAGATATAAAAAGGACCATGATCTCCAGAACGGCTGAAGATATACAATAGATCAAGATCTCCATAGTGGCTGGAAATGTCTGACATATACTGGAACAAGTCACGAGAGCTAAAATCTCATGAACACTGGCACGATCAAGGAGGTAGCATATAAGAGATGCCACCAATCTGGAAGGTCCTCTACACAAACCGCTATGAGTACATGTCCTACTATGCGAATAGAGGTGTTGAGGTCGAACATAGTAGTCCATCGTTTGATTACCGGTCATTGATGTATACCGTTAACAAACGCGAGATCCCCCACCGATAATGAAAATGGGAATCAAGGTACTAGAGTGCAAACTAACAAGTGTGAATAAATGTGTTGAGGTCGAACACTTGAGAGAGTCCATCGATCAGGGGACATTGATGTATTCCCAAAACTATCGATGGCGAGAGAACCTGCCACTGATGACTGCAAGTCTCAAGGCACTCAAAATGACTCTAGACTCCAATCCCAGAATAAATGATCTGAAGTCGATGGGATGAAATCCGCTGGAAGGAGGGCATTAGGGAATCCCCCATCATCCAACACGAGGTACTCAGCAAAGCTGTCTAATGTGGAAGGAGTGATCATAAGGTGCACAAACCAGTAACTGTATCGGGAATGGCCGACATGCAAAGTCAAGATAACTGAGGAATGGCCGACTCAGGTTTCAACTTAATTCGAACAAGAGCATAACGGCGTATGGTGACTGAAGAAAGGCAGCATAGACTCGATATACAAACTGGGACATCTCTATGACGCAGGAGGCATCAATAGAGGCTCCATAGGGACTGGAAGCATATCCAGTCGGTGGAGATAAACTCAGATAAACGAGTACAGCTCCTAAATTCAAACTATAACCCAACCAATGGATGTGATATACAGTGCTCTGTTCAAAGGCGACACGACTCGACAGCTGCCAAAGATAATATCTTTTTCCGTCCGGATTTTTGGTTTTTTAATTTTTTTGGTCTTTTTCAGTTATTTGAAAAGCTTGAAAAAAGAATAAACTAGCTTTATAGTTACAAACTAGGAGAAGACGAGTGTCATAAGGGCGAACAAACTAGTTCCAAGCAGTGGAACATACCTATGCTCAATGCAAGGATACATGTGTAGGATATCGACACTCGAGGGAAAATCCCCTCTCGGTAAAAAAAAAGGACATCAAGCTGCGAAGGATATAAAAAATGGCTCTGCATGGCTAGACATGAGACAAGCTCAGGCTATAGGGCTGAAACGCAATGTCAGGGGAGCCGGCATAAAGCTCAATAAGACAGGAAAAGCTCATGAAAATGCATCCACAACTTCATACAAGGGAGTCCGGAGGGAACATGGCCAGCATAAGATCAAGAGGAGTATGAGGCTCTTGCGAAATGTCATGGCAATACTATACAATAGACTCCCACACCCTAAAAGGAGAAACATCGGCATGGGCACCAAAATACAAATAAGGTGTAACTAGGGTACCCATGTAAGGTGAGGCTCTACCACTCATATCATGTCACTTCTAAAGCAGCAAGAAGGTTCCGTGACATAATAGAGTGGGTTCGTACCTAAGGATATAGTGACATGGTCATAAGGTCATGCAAAATGCAAACGGTGGTGAACCTAACCTATATGCCAATGTAGACATGATACCTGAGATGGGCACGAACGGGTCAATCCAAAGGCTGAAACGACACTGCAAATGGTCTTTTACATCACAAATTATGTCAGAAACGGTCCAAAATGGTTAGAAACTGTCAAAACTATAGAAAAGGGGGTAAAAATTTTCAAATATTTGAAAAAAATTTCTATAAATAGTAAAAAATAGAAATCATTTGAAACTTTTACCCATTGGAGCTCTGATTTTCAACTGCAAATTCCAGGAGATCCAGCCAGCGGAATTCACAACCGTCTCTTCCAGGTACTTACTCATGTTCTCAACTTGCATTTCAATACAATTTTTTGAAGTTTTCATGGTCAAATGAGGTCATTAGGCCCAGTTCTACATGAGCTCTGCGGCCCACGCGGGTATCGAAGCTTTTGCCGCGTATAGGGCTGGCTATACGCGGAAAAGGGGCTAGAAACCGCATACATACGCGGTTGTTTGCAAAACAGCCGCGTATGACGCCGCGCAAGTTAATTTACAAGAATATAATGGACATTTGGTCAATTTCTCATGCAGGATGGTGTTAGAATGGCGAGAACGCGAGCATGGTGAAGTAGAGGAAGCTGTAAGGGCCGATGTAAGGGCTCAACAAGTACTACGTGCATGTGGACTCTATAAGTTCTGGTGCCTAGGTGGCTTGAGGGCCAAACCAGGGCTGCTACAGATGCTGGTAGACTATTGGGATCCAGAATCAGAGTCTTTCTGGATAGATGGTATGTCCCTCACCATTGAGGTGGAGGATATCTATTTTATCACAGGTCTATCTAGACGAGGGGAGGTGGTGAACCTTCGTTCCCGAGGTGGGCCAGGTCATGGGCTTACTATCGATGAGTACATAGAAGTGTACTGCTACCCAGATACTAAGAAGGTGGGGAGTCAAGTTCCCACCAACTCTATACAAGTGCTGGGCCTAAAGGCCATACTACTGACGTTGGGCAGGATAGCAGGCATAGCATCACTCCATCAGGCCTCTCGAGCATAGATGTACTATGCGGTGGAGTGTATGAGACCGACCGTATATGACTGGAGTACTACACTACTGAGTAAAATGAAACACCAGCTCAGCGAGTGTAAGGCAGGTAGGATACGGAACTTCAGGTTAGGCAACATACTGAGCACGTTTTTCTTCGAGCGGGTTCCAGGATTGAGCCCTAGAGTGGATGTTCCTCTCCACGGGGTTCGAGATCTGGCCCAACGACGTTGGGCAGACGCGATGCACAAACTGGGGGGTGGTAGGGTGGCCAACCCCTATCCAGCTGACTTTTTTCCATGGTGGCGACGATAGATTGTTGCCATAGATGACTACCCCTATGCAGGGATAGATTTTCGGGGGGATCCGAACATACCATTGCCACCAGGATCAGCATTCGGAGACATAGGTAACGAATCTCAACCCTCACTCTTTTTAAAATTTTTGAATTATTTAATTTTTTTGTGTTTTCTTGATTATGTGAAATCAAAAAGACATGTTTTTGGGTGACAATACATAGTGACATCTACTATTCATGTGCAGATGTGGGACCACGGCGACCAGAGGGCTTCCCACGTCATAGACGGAGGGGAAGAGGAGACGACATCACCAGTGTGGATGCAGAGCGAACACTCCAAAACATCCATACCAACTTCGTGCGACTGACTCACAGGGTTCCCATGGCGCAAGTCGAGGACTTGCCTGAGGCCATGTAGCGACAGGTGGTGGGTGTACCACGAGCATGGGTGCGTTTATTCCGGTGTCTGGCTAGAGCCGTGGTGACATATCATGATCACAACCCTCCTCCACAGGACTAGACACCTAGGAGTGTATCTATTGTGTACTACTGTGTATATGATGGAAGCTTTGAAAGCTCCACTTTTGTATTATGACACTATGTATTATCACATTTTTTATGTATATAAAAAAGTTTTATGGTGATTGGTTTATTTATTTACATGTGTAAAAATGGTGTTTATGATTAATTTATAATGAATGAGACAAATGCTAATCTAACACGTAGTTAGCATATGAATCAGCAACTTGATTATAATTTCTTGGAATGTGTGTATATGTAATACTCTCAAATTGTCGTTCTAACAATCTTACCCATAAGAATCTCCTCAATAACGTCGAATCTCTAACATGGTACAAACCATTTAGTTGTGACACTACTAACTCTGAATCAAGACGTACCTCAAGAGAGAGAACACCATGTGAGATGGCATCCCGTAGAAGCTCAATAACGGCACTATATTCAGCAACATTGTTAGAAGATGGCCGTAGACATACACCTCCTGAAGATAGTACTCGACCCATAGGCATATAAATCACCCAAGCAGCTGAGGCTGAGTGTTGAGTGTGACGGCTTGCACCATCTGTGAATCCTATGTAGGTGGAAGATTCCATTGACATCTGCCACAAGAAATGGAAACTAATCACAAACCCGATCACGATAAACAATACCTAACTATGCAAAAAAGTTGTACAGTAATATACAACAAGCAACCTTGGCTAAAGATCATGCATAGTATTTTTTAAGATAGAGCCCATTTCTAGGCTCCACCAAGGCTGTCCCCTCGTAATCCACTAACTCGTAGGCACCCTTCTCTAAGATACGTTTAACCACGTAAGGACCACGCCACATAGGATTGAACTTCCCTGCCCCAAAGGCACTACTACATTTCGACCAAAAATCCGACGGCCGTCATGTCAGATTTTCGACACTTCCCTGTCGCATGTAAGACACTTTGGTTTTTTTATAAGCGTCGAAAACTTGTCGTCGGTTATCCGACACCTAAGTAACCGTCGCTTAAGCGACACCTAAGTAACCGTCGATTATCTGACACTTATTAAGCGACGCTCACAAAAAAATTTAAGCGATGGTAAGAAGAAGTAAGCGTCGAATAAGCAACAGTTATAACCGTCGCTTAAATGATGGTAAGAAGAAGTAAGAGTCAAATAAGCGACAGTTAGAACCGTCACTTAAGCGACGGCAGGGAATATTTTTTTTTTTTTAAATATCTCGAAATTGGCTTGATGAATCCCCTCCATCATTACACTTCGAATTGCAGGGAATTTTTTTTTTTTTTTAAATATCTCGAAATTGGCTTGATGAATCCCCTCCATCATTACACTTCAAATTGCTTCTCTCTTTTCATGTTGCATGTATCCAATCTTTGCTTTTCAGCCAAAGCGTTCAGGCTTACAGGCCTAGAAATTCACCATGTTGTTTCATATAAGTTCTGTCAAACAAGTAATCTACAATGTGTTCCTTGTTCCTTGTTACAATGTGTTCCTTGTTCCTTGTTGCAGTGCATACTTTACTGTAGATTTAGATAGCAATGAGAATGAATTTTGTAGCAGATCGTTGGCCATTTTTCCCATACCAGCTCCAAGGATTCATGGTTGGAAGAGAGCACAAATACAGAAAAAGTAACATCAGCTGGGATGTGCTTCCTATGCTTCTAAGTTTATCATCTCGACACTACTGCAAGCACAACGGAAATTTCCAAGGATCCAAAGGCTTCATTTTTAAGAAGCTTAACGGTTATGCCAAGTAATTTTGAGCATTAAGGCCCAGCACAATGTCAAGTCTATTCACTCCAATACATTACAAGCAGCAACGAGGCATTGAGCCATCTAGCTAAGAAAAGGGGATTAATTTGGCCATGGATCTGTTAAAGACACTCATACGGATGTTGCCATTGCTTTGAAAAAGGCCAGCATTGAGCTGCTTTATCCAGAGCATGCCATTTATGAATCCATGTTGACTGTAACTGCTGACAATATAGGTACCAGCTGGGTAGGTGTTGTCATTTGGAAATGAAAATGGAATTGAGGAACTTTCCCTTGATTTTTTTCTTCCTGAATATGCTCTCAAAAAAGGGATTAAGACAAAATATTAGAAGGGGAAGACAGCAGTCCTGATGGGATCTGTGTACTACGCAGTAGTCACAGCCAAGATATAGAGGAAGATTCTGCTAGTATATTGCACGAAGCCCATATTTCAATATTCAAATATTCTTGTCTGTCACTTAATAGAGAATGCTACCCATATAGGTGGCATAAAACATAAAAGGCCATATTGGGCTCTGTGATCTGGTTTGTGGATCCATGGGTAACAAAAACAGAAAAAATTAAGCATGCATAGTTTCAAATTTATAGTAAAGTAATTTCCAAGAATTAAAAGAAACAATGATCCCAAAAAACATATGGTTCCAAATTCCAATTGCCAGGTCTACGAATGGGCAGGCTCCTTGGTATAGTTTTGTTCATCTGCGAATACAAAATGCTAACCATATAGGTGACATGAAAGGCCCTTTTCAGCTTTGAAATGTGTTTGGTAGAGCCATTGGTAATTATTAAATAAGTAAAACAGAGAATGGATAGTTTAGAATTCCTAGTTAAAAAATCAAAAGTGCCCAAACAACTAGTACCCAAAATACTTTTCCTATCTCTTATCACAACACAAATCAGATCAAAAAGGACTGATGGGAAAGCAAACAAAATAATTAACAGAATCCCTCAAGAAATATTGAATTGCATATCACCCTTTTGGTAGCACCCAAAATCAAGTACTATCAGCATTGAACAAAATATATATCATCCATTTTACATTTTGAATGTCAGTAATTTATGTATTCAGACAGGTAAAATGAAATTTCCTTTTTTCCACCTAATTTACCTTCAGCTGCCCATGAAGATGCCTCAAAGAGAGCCTTTACAAGTTCCGGAAGAGAAGCTTCTGCAACTGCTTGAGGAGTACTCAAGCCAGACTTATAAAGTGCTCTAGCCCTTGCACCCTGCCCAAAAACCAAACCAAGAAGCTACTCTTATTGTCCAAAGAGATTCTAACCCACACAAACGACTAGTATATTGAACTCTGAAAGTATTTGACAATTTCACATAATATGTAAATAACAATATAAATTTATTTCCTTCTATAAAGCAAACAAAGAGATGCAATATTCAAGCAGTACCTTTACAAATGGAATTGAAGTAAGCTCAACGATCTCTTCCCTTACACCAAAGGAAACTCAATTTTGAAATTTTGAAACCAATCCTTCTAGATCATGCTAGCCAAGTCTCTCACAAAAAGCAGAAACCATAGATGCAAATCTTCCAGCATTTTCTTGCAGAACCTGGACCATGCCTCTTGGTACTTTGAAAGCTTCACAAACATCTGTCAGAGGTACTTCCTGCAGCTCCCATACATAACTAGTAAAAAAATCACTTACAAAAATACTAATGACAATAAGAACTTTAACAATGGAACAAAACTTCAGGAAGAAGAAATTATGCCCCCACTATAGGATATGTAGATATGTTTCATACAGAGTCACAGACTTCTCTTAATATAGTTTCTTATGATTTGGAACATAAGTGACCAGAAAATCCAAGGCCTACAGACTCACATCTTCCTCAATCAATCTAATCATACAAAAAGGCAGACATGAAGACATTTAGTGTATCGCAATCACTAAACTCAATCAAACTTGTACAATAATATATTGCATGTAAACAGCATTTCAGTAGTACTGTAAGAGGCATACCTACTTGACTAGCTGCTCATCTGCATTGCTTGGAATTGATTTCTGTCCAAACGCCCAAAAGCAGAAAAGGGGCAGAGCATTAGCATCATCCAACAATGGTAATTCATAAAGTCGGGTAGAGGTTGTTGTGGGGACTGTAGAACAATCCCGTGTTGTTACAAGGGTCTTATAACCTTCCCCTTTAAACAACAAGTTTTCCAAATTTTCCCTAGACCAGACATCATCCAACACCACAAGAGTTCGTTTGGCCTGCCTCAGCAACTGCTGCTGCAGCTATCTATGTGCATCCTCAACATTCTGAAATTCAGGTTTCTTCCTTCGAACAATCTTCACCCACATTGTCTCTAAAATTCCATTTAGGCTTGGGGATTGTAAGACTGTGATGAAAATGATATTATTTCCAAAGGCACCTGACATACATAATTAAAAAAATGGAAATTCTATAATATGAACAAAAATAAATTAGTAAAGAACAATGAAGGTAATTTAAAAACTAGATCTGGGACCTAGCTTGAGTCTGAACTTGTTTGGGAAAAGTTTGTGGATAATTGATATGAGAGGAGCTGGGATTATCCCTGCATCACTTGACTTTGAAGATTCCTGTTGATTGCTAGAAGTTGCAATACTTTGATTTGATTGAGAATCATCAGCATTCAAGGTTACTGCAGGATATGGGTTTGGCTGAATGCTTGCCAAACCCAGGATATGGGTTTGGCTGAATGAATAGCTGAGTGGGATATGGGTTTGGGAGCGAGGAGGGAGAGGGGGGATCGATTCATCTGTTAAGAGGCTAGGGAAAATTGATGGCCAAGCAATATGTGCAAGGGCAAGTCAGAGTACAACTAGTAACTACAAGAGCAGGATCTTAGAGCACAACTAAATGTCAGTGGGTTTTTGGACTTCAATACATATAATATTGCTCTAGGTTACTGGGCTTGAATATGTTTTGCAGAAAATGGAAGACACCATGGAAAGTGGTGTTATCAAAGCCAGAAAGAGCTATGTTGATTCAGGGGATGACTACTTGAAACAGATGCAAATAGCATTTAACCTTTCTTCCATAAAACTTAGAAATAGACGTGAAAATAGGAATCCAGGGAGAATAGACAGGATTTCTACACTTATTTACAGGATATTTCTCATCCTCTCGCATTTCAGATAAGAGTGCTTCTAATCAAGACCATTTCCAGCTGGTCATTTATTTATGTGGTCTCTATCTATTTGCCTTGATATGATGTTAGCTATACTTTGTGTCACTATCTTTTATTCGCTTTAATTCAGTCCAAGATTGCTTTGTTGGTGCATTCTGAACTGTATTAGTTTTCTTTAATATTGTTTACCTGAACATCATTTGGCTAGTATGAAGAATACTTCTCAGACTTCTGAAACATGTGCATTTCCTACTTGCTTTATTTTCACACTGTTCTTATGTGAACATGGAGGCTTGCATAATTTTTTAACTGTGCATATATGTTGCACTGTATATTTGGTTTACATCAACTATTTCCATCCATTTCTATCGTTGTTTGCATGTTCATAGTTGTTTCTCCATTATTTCTGTTAGGCTTTATGTTCTGACACCAAACATTGAAAGAAATGGGAATGATGTACACATTTTTCGCCTTTTCGAGTAACGGGAAAAAAGTGTAGGGCGAGTTATTATCAAGTGAATCCTAACCTAGTTTGCTTCAACCAGAAAAAAATAGAGGTTTGTTGCCTAAATTACAAAATAACAATTCTACTATGAAACACAAGTGGATAGATATTGTCCTAAGTCCATATTTTAGCCTAGATCATCCTCGTACAGGGCTTCTAATGCATTTTAGAATACTGCTATTATTTCAGAAAACATGTTTCATTTTTGTAGCTATATACTATATGGCAGTGTGCTTCATTCACCATGCTCAATTTTGGAATGTGGGATTGTTGGGTATGTGGGTACATGGTACGAGTATCAGGAAGGGCTATAAGCTTCACCCAAATTTGCAGAAAACAGCAATTTGGTAGCATCAATGATATATACTAAAAAATAATTAAAAAACAAAATCATGTGACAACATAATTGTATGAAGAAAGCCAATTTATCATCAATAAATGTACATTGCATGTCATCTGACATGCTATACATATCACTTCTAATTTCTAATCAATACAATCTTGCAACCAACTCTGATTAGATGATTGCTAGTATAAGAAACTGAAACTTCTATTAAGCCATGTATATTATAGTTAATGAAATTACCAATATGCATAGCAGCAAAAATTAAGAAAACCATAATATGTTTGCATACAAAGAAATCTTAATATAAAATACCTTTAATGCAGTTGTACACTGATAGATATCTCCATATAAATAATATTCCTTAATATGCACTCTTGCATTCAATACAGATTCTTGAGGGAACCCCCATGTGAATGTTCCACCCTACTTGTCATTGATTCCCAAATACCTTCTTGCTGAATGAACTTCAAAAAAAATCTGCAGGAATTTTGTGATGACTGCAAACAAGATGGTTCACCAAATTTTGGTCTCAGCATTTGCATCATGGTGATCACTGATTATTGTATCAGTTACAGGCAAGATAAGCAGTTACCTGTAAGACAAGGGACATAAAACATCAAACAATATGCACAAACTTGCAGTTTGATGAACAAGAAAAGTTTGAACAAAAGCCTCCTTAATATTTTATGCCCTTACACAGATAAATTTGCCATATTTGCAGGATATCAGATATCTAGTAACATCAAAATATACTTTCAAAGAAGATCCAGCTTAATTATGAAAATCCAGGTGGTTATGAAACCTGTTAAAATGAGGTAAGTGTAAAGTATCCTAATACACACAATCCAAGACAGTAGGCATTTAACATTTGCGTTGAATAAAACCCTTGTCTGTGGCATTTATAGTCAAACTGGCTACATAAACCCTTCACTATTAATAAGAATAACATGTTGCAAACAAATTAGAATGGTGGTACAACAAATTAAAATATTCTGAATTATAGTCTCTGGTATATCTAAAAATAATGTTTTAA
>LPNX010955054.1:422949-606965 GCA_001517045.1 Pseudotsuga menziesii
CCGCGTATGTACGCGGTTATCGGGGAAAAAGCCGTGTATATCATTATTCTTATGTTTTTAGGGATGATCAAGGACACATCAAAAGACAAAAAGTGGTCCATAAGGGCTAATGAGTCTGCAGCGGGACAGGGGAAAGCCATACAATGTGTGATTCACCTAGTGTGGTGAAATCCGCTATAACAATGCCTTCCGTAATTGCCGCATTTATGCCTTCTGTAAATGTGCATTTACGGAAGGCAAAATGCGCATATACGAAAGATATATAGAAGGTATAAATTATACAGGTTGGGAAAAGAAGGCATAAATTTCTACCTTCTGTATATCTTCCGTATATGTGCCATTTTTCCTTCCGTAAATGCACGTTTACGGAAGGCATAAATGCGCATATACGGATGCTCTCTTCCGTATATGCACATTTTTCCTTTCGTAAATGCGTATTTACAGAAGACAGAAATGCGCATATATGGAAGAGAGCTCTTGTTTGTAACACATTTAACTTTTATCCACATATAAAATGTTACACAAGTGTAAAATGATATACATACCTGTAAATTCACGACAACCAAGTCGACAGCTTCGCTTTGCATAATCTTCTTGAGGAAACAGAAATTAGGGAGACACTGAAGAATAGAAATGGAGAGTTGAGAGTCTGAGTCTCGACCTCCAACTATCCTATACTCGTAAACCCAAAATAATGTTTTTTTTCACAGACTTCACCAATCTCTTTAAGTTCGGGGAAACTCAATCCAACCTACCCAATGTTCTACCTTTGCTTCTCTTGGTCCTACCTGTGAAAAAGGTGGAACCTTCGAGTTTCCCACCGTGGAAGACAACGAGGAATTAGAGTGTGCAACCATTTCCTTCTACAGAAAGACGATTGGAAGAAACTCCATCTCAATTCCACAATATCTCGACGCTCCTGAGTTGGTTTACCTTTCCCGAGGTAGGCGAATGCATGTTTGTGTATTTCACATGATTACAAAAAAAATCATTTTATAATTGCTTCTACATAACATAGATATATATGTGCAGGTGAGGGAAAAGTGGGTATTGTTTGATCGAGGTTTTGAGACACTTTCAGAGCCCATTCTTCGTTATGAGGGTGCTTAGGGCATAGATCATAGAGCCCACAAGAGGAAGAAGACGAAGAAGAAGAGGACTCAAGTCAAAAGGTGTGGTGAGTGAGGAGGGGAGACGTAATAGCGATATTTGCAGGAGAAACCCACTGGTGTTATAATGATGGGAACGAGCCTCTCTAAATCATAGCCATTGTAGACATAGGAAACCCTCATAAACGACTTGGGCGCAAGAGTTATCGTGTAAGCATCCCGACAAATTAAGTAATGATAATATTTAGTTAGGTTTATGAAAAATTCTTTCGTTTCTTTTAAAGATGACTATATGCATATTGTACAACCATTCTCTCTAGCTGGCCCTCCATTCCAACTTCCTTTGTCTCTACTGCCTAACCCCCTTCCTCTGATGAGACAGGTAGACTAAGCGGCCTAGGTGGACGATGGGAGACTCGGAGTGCTAATTCAAATGATTCTAACCCCAATAAATGAATGGAAATTGGAATAAATCCTAGAATCCTGGACTAACTAGTATAGGATATGATTCATGAGCACAAACAAAGGGCGGTGTGCTGCTAGCCTACTACCAAAGATCTGTCATCCCAGTCTTGTGGTGGTCATAATAGAAATGGATAGCACTGGGTGAAACCCTAGTCTGGAAACTTACATACCCTGCATTGGACCAGGTTAGGTTCAAATCTAGCAAAGATTTCTCAATGCATTGTAAATTGCAACTTCTAAGTTGTAACCCAAAAAACAACACCATTAGTTTTTCCTTACGGAGCCTTGACAATGGAGGGTTATCAAATCAATTCACCATCCATAGATATGACTCATATGAGTATTTAATTTCACATCATATACTCAAATACTCAAGTGACTTGTAAGTTGTGAGATCACGTTACTCGGTGAACAATAAGATGACAGATGGAAAATCGAGTTGGTAGGTGGCATCATCTCATACCAAGATTTAATGAAGTTGGCGAATCAGTAATGCATGAAAGTGAACATCGAATCGTGAGTCACAATCCTGCCTCACCGACTTGAACTTGGAATTAGGCAGCCCAGTGGCCCACCGTGGTCCGTGTCGATTGGGACTGAGATCCTCATCCATGATCCAACTATTCAAGGGCACTTGGGAAGACTTTGAGTCCCGAGTCTCCCATAGTCTACTGAATCCCTGGATAGGCAAATTTTGTAGCTGCCCTTCTGTTGCAAATTTACCGAGGCTTACTCAATTTCATTGTTGAAGTGTTGGAAATGAAACTAAATTTTTTTTGCATGATAAAATTCCTTGTGGCCTTCTATGACGTTTAAAATGGCCTTTGAAGGGCTCTGGAGGCTTCAAATTTGAAGCCTGGTTGGCGATAGACATTTACGTTGTGTACTCGGTGGATTATGTGATATTAGCGATCGCGCTTTACAACTGATGTGCTGGGTGACTCCCCACAAACCACTACGCCGCCCACATCGCCATTTACCCAGTTCGAGTTCGCTAGTTCGCAATTTCGCCAAGTGAATAATGCGACGGATATTTTTTAATTTTCGGCTGACGGACCTGTGAAGAGTTATACTCAGGCCTGGAATTTCAAATTACAAGTCCCTGTCAATTTCATGAGGGTCACGTGTATTTTAAGTTTTAGGTAAGTTGAGAGAGTGTTAATTCATTTTTGATATATATGCAAATGTCTATTATTCTATACTAATTCATGTTTTAAATATTGTTATTGTCTTATCCTGTAAACAATAATATATGAACATAGGAAAACAAGGTCCTGTAAACAAAAATCTATGAACATAGCAAAACAAGGTGTTACAATTTGCCTTGTATGTATATCTATAAATATGTTGTTATTAAAGATTTCCATAAGAAAACAAGGTGTTATAATTTGCCAGGTATATCTATAAAGATGTTGTAATTAAAGATTTCTTGTTTTATATCTATAAAGATGTTATTAAAGATTTCTTTAAATGAAAATGTATAATCAAAGCATTTAATTAAACCAATTAAAAGCAAGAAGGAAAACAAATTAAGAAGCCTAAACAACATAATATCTAAATAAATATACACAACTAAATACCCTTAGCTTTATGCCTCAAAATAATAAGAAATAAAACCAATAACGAATGAACAAAAGGCCTGGCCTTCAAGTTCATAAGCAAACCATTGGTCTTTCAGTAGTGATTTCATCTTAACCAAAACAAAAAAAAAATAAGAGAAATCAGAATTCCACCTAAAACTTATGATTTACTCAACTAGGTTACACATATATGCGCTTTATAACCCAGTATAGAGGAGATCTTGTTTGTAACGGGTTGTAATTTTATGTAAAGTTTTTCTTTCTGAATGTATGTAACTTTACTCTTGTAAATGTGGGTTATACTTACTTTTTACTTGTCTATTATGATATAGATATTGTAACTTTACTTTTTACTTGCAATATTATGATGTAGATATTGTAAAATTACATTTTACTTCTAAAAAAGTAAAAAGTAATAAATATATTTTTGTTGAACATTAAAACTTTCTGAATTCTATTTATTTAAAGACTATTAATTAAAATTAAAACTCACTAAATTTTATCAGGCATGAAGGCCGTGGCATTGCACTGGTGATCATGACAAACTATGCCCTGAACGAGAAGATCAAAGATAACGAAATCTTCTGCTGTTGATGTTGAGCACGTTGAAGTTGCTAGTAATTAAAGTTAAATTTTGGATATATGCATTTTATAGAAATATCGAATAGAAGTGGATGGTCGGAAAGCAGATACCCACGCGTGTACTTCACGGGATTCTGAACTGTGGAGAGTGCATATACTCCTTCCTGCAAATATATTAAACACTATATGGACCGCTAATTATAATATTCAACCATTGAGGTAAAGGCCAAGGACCCCAAATTCCAAAGGCTGTCTCTGCACAAATTACTTTTGCAGGCTTCAATTATTTATATTATTGTCGACCTTAGGTAGGTGAAGTACCACCATAATAGGACAAATTTTAGCTAATGCTGTTCCGCTTTATTTTCAATATCTTATCCCAAAGGGGCGGATTATTATAAACAACTATTTATATTATTGTCGACGTTAGGTAGGTGAAGTACCACCATAATAGGACAAATTTCAGCTAATGCTGTTCCGCTTTATTTTCAATATCTTATCCCAAAGGGGTGGATAATTATAAACAATTATTTATATTATTGTCGACCTTAGGTAGGTGAAGTACCACCATAATAGGACAAATTTCAGCTCATGCTGTTCCGCTTTATTTTCAATATCTTATCCCAAAGGGCCGGATAATAATAAACAATTATTTATATTATTGTCGACCTTAGGTAGGTGAAGTACCACCATAATAGGACAAATTTCAGCTCATGCTGTTCCGCTTTATTTTCAAGATCTTATCCCAAAGGGGTGGATAATTATAAGGATAATTATAAACAATTCACTTAATTGGTGGGGTAAAGAGGAAGAAGCCCAAAAAAATATTGCATAATTTGAAACTCTATATTCGATTTAGTGGTTCAATTATTTATATTATTGTTGACCTTAGATAAATGAAGTACCACCATAATAGGACAAATTTTAGCTAATGCTGTTCGGCTTTATTTTCAATATCTTATCCCAAAGGGGTGGATAATTATAAACAATTCACTTAATTGGTGGAGTAAAGAGGAAGAAGGCCCAAAAAAATATTGCATAATTTGAAACCTCTACTTTTCTTCATGAGACCGCTGCTAGCTAGTAGCTACCGTCCATACGGCAAGCCATACTCAGCCCGCGGCAGCGTAATTTATTCTGCTGCGTCTCGCTGTGCACCAAGCATTTTTCAGGTTCATTGTTTCTGCGGTCATGTCCATCTTCTTGCATAACCCATGGATCCATGACGCCACGCCCATGTGAATGACCGACCCATGGTTCCATGCGCCACCGTTTCGAACAACACCCTTACATACCATCCATCTATCTATGCCATCCATGGTGGATTACATACATGTAATTTTTAAAATTTGAATGAGAAAAAGGCGGACTTTATTTAAATTTTGAATCTGTAAAAACATTTTACCGAATGCCTGAAGCTTAAGAGCATATGGGGCCAGAGCAGGTTAGAAGCGCTACCAAGTATGGAAACATGGGTCTCTTTCGATGATTTGCGGGCACTGATATACAGCGGTTGCAGCAGGCGACAAAGAAAGCTTCGACCGTGTCGGAGTTCTAAGTGCTGGAATAAATTGTCTTAAATTTATTAAAAAAAAGTGTATATTAAACTTTATATCTTATATGTTTATTTTTCTTTACACACACACTATATATATAAAACATGGTTCATAGTTTATACATATTGTCTGTGTGTTTATTTGGTTTGTATTTTATTTAAATATTATTTAAATATAGAAAATTGTTATTTTAAATTTATTAAATATTTAGAAACATATAATTGTACTAAATTTTTTATCATATTTTTAGTTTTGTATATTTAATATTCAATATTATTTAGTGATTTGCAATATTTATTTTGAAATGTATTCTTAAACATGTTAATTGATTTACTTATATCTTTAATATTATTTAGTATATTTAGTGTTAGTATTTTTTGATATCAATGTATTTTATTTGCAATTGCCTCTTTTCCAATGGAGACTCTCCAGTGAAAGATCCCCTCCACGCAATGAATTTTTTTATAAACAATTAGGAACAGAAAAAGATTCTCCCTGATCGAAGCTCGACATTCTGACCTCGATGGTTCGATTCTAGTTCAGTGTACTTTGCGACCCTCCCACACCTTCTTTTTCTAATTCCATCCGGTGAACTACATGAAAGAAACCAATCAAACCCTTACCCAAGCTCCATTACCAAGGCATTTGTCATATTAGTTATCTGAATTTGCAAATATCTCTTGTGGTTGTTTTTTTTTGTTACTTTCAATACTTCCAACAATGGTTCCACAGAGGGAGGAGTCCATAAAAAGGGTCCTCCCATGAGGCCTTCCATTGCCAAAGGGTCCCCACATAACCTGGACGGAGTTAAGGTAGAAGGGATTGGATGGAAATTCACTAGATATTTGAATAATATTTCTGTTATAGGGAAAGCATGTTACTCTTGAACAATTAAACTAGGGGAGCAATAGATAATAGAGAGAGGTGAACCTTCAAAATGGAAAGACCCTAAATGTTCTTAAGGCCGTTGAAACATTTATCTTCTTCGAAATGCAAAGGTAGTTAGTAGGTGTGGAGGAGAGAATGGATAAAGAGGACGAGGATAGAGCAATATTAAAAATTGAAATGGAGATAATGGGTAAGGAGTCCCTTGGTTGACAATACATGTTTTAAATTTGAAAGGAATGACATATAATAATCATTTATTAGCACTGTAAAATTTACATTTCACAAGTAAACAATGATAAATTAGAGGTGTTAATCTAACCATTCGGAAATCAACCATGCAAAATCCATTTTAACAAAGCAAAACTTATGAAAGGTGTTGAATCCTTCATAGAGTCATAATGTCAAAATAAGCATCATCCAATCATGGCAGTGAGGAATATATCTTACAATTACTAAAACATACACCTTACAATACATTAGGCAGTTGCTAGTTAGGCATACATCTTACAATTGTTGTGTGAGCGAGTGTGTAGCCTCAAGCCAAGTGAAACACCCCTCTTCCTCCAACTTATCGAAATTTCTCTCACATTTATATTGAAAATGATAGTGTCCCTTGTCATAGTGAGCGAGTTGTCATTTTACTTGTCGGTTTGAAACACACATGTCAACACCATGAGCACAACATGTTGCACTTGGCCAATGGCAACGTAGAGATCCTGTGCCCTTAACTAAGACACAAAGGGTAAAAGTTAAAAGCCAAACCTGTTGCCTCAAGAATTCTAGCCAAAAGAAGTGGAAATAATGGAAAAATAATGCGTAGTAGGTACTATACCTACTACCATGGTTTGTTCAACTTAGAGTCAGTAATACATACTAATCTTTGCAATGTACGAAGGTTTGTATAGCTAAATCTAGACCAGTATTCAGGCTATCGAAGACATGGAACTGCATATTAAGAATCATTTTTAAACCATTGGTTACACCCAAGACCGACTAAATACAAAACAAAAATGCTACAAATAAAGTAAGAATGAAGGAGATAAGATATCCAACGGATCTACAAAAAAAAGTTTCACTGTCACAGTAAAGGAGTATATGAAACGACATGAAAAAAAATGGATAAACTAGTCAACTAGTACCTGCACCAATATTTTGTTCCTAGTAAACTTTTTCTCGAAAACGCCTTTGCTTCAAAGAACTAAACTGTTCGCACTACCTGCAATGTCGAACTTTCCTTTTGTGAGATTGATATAATGCTTAGTCAATAACGTTCCATCCCACCACGCTTTGACATGAACCCTAACAAACTTCTCTAAACTCTACGGGATGGCCATCACACGTCAACGAAGCAATATTTAGCATGATACAGAGCATTTAATGCGGCTACAGCAGGCTTGATGACAGTTGGATCTCGAGCAACTCAAGATCCAATGATCATCAAGCCTACTGCAACCGCATTAAATGCTCTGCAGCATTACAACCCTAAACCCTACATTCTATAAGGCTAATTAAATACATTAGTTAGTGGATGACAATGAATCTCCCTATTTTGTCAATAAAAGCAAGGAGATACACCTATCATCCTAAAAATATATGTCAAACCCATGTGGAATCTCAACTATGTGGACTCGTAGCTGCATGTCACATCATTCACTACATGAAATGGCAAAAATATCACATACACTTGATTTGTTTAATGGAAGATGAGTCATCGAGACAAAGACTAATTGGTCGCATATCAAATCAGTAGCAAAGGGCGATGAATACAAACCCCACTATGAAGCATTTAATATGCCGACAAGATGCATAGAAACATTGAATGTGAGATGTTGTCATATCTAATCGTCTCTTACGCTTCGCACATGGACCAAAAGTGGACGCAAGATGGGCTAAAAATCAATGATCAAATTTGAAGGGTGGGTCTTAATTTCATTTGGAAGGGTATTTATTCTTGAAGCCTTTCGGAGATCAAGAGCAATATAAATAATTGTATTTCAATTGACAAGTATAAATTAACTAAACCTTTTCACCAAAAAAATGCAAGAAAACAAATATTGTTCTTTCACATTTTTACAATTTTAAACAATTGAGCACCTCGTAATATCTACATGAAAAATGATATATTTTCAATAAAACGTATTTTGAACACATTAAGTTGTCATATGTGTATCATTAATTTTAGAGTTCAGTAACATAACAACTATTCCATTGTATTTTTTCAAGTTGGAGCACACTACATTATACAAAAAAACTACTTAGACTGTGCCATAACCATATTGGGGCATCCATGTGCAATCTAAGCTTGAGAGATGTAAGAATGATGAGGATTGGGAACCTAAGACAAAATAATACACAACTAAGAAAACATTAAAAAATAAAATTCCTACATACCAAGCAAGTTAGCAAAGCTAGCATAACCAGGGTCGGGGCATCAATTTTTTTGGTTCAACACTTGTCATGAAAGCATACATGTATGGAATGGAGGGGCAATGGAATCAAGCCTAATTCAATCGAATCCTTGCAACTCACTACATGTCCGAGTCTCAGGGTGATTCCATGAAGGTGGGTAACACTTTTTGGCCAAATTTGGTGATGAAAACTTGATTTTTTACTCATGTGCTAGATAGAAGCACTCGAAACACATATATACCACGTGAATTTCGACTTGTAGTTAAAAAACAAATTGTAGAATATTATGTTGGCTTCCCAATGATATTTTTTTTTAAATATTCCAATGTCATTTAATGTGTGAAATTTTGCATTTAATGAACCGTGTGACCTTAAAATTTTGAAGAAGTTAATAAGTGGCTCGTGTCCAACCCCAATAATTCAATCTTTTATATATATATATATATATATATATATATATATATGAGCATGATCTAAACAAAATGCACTGTGGTCTGCATATTGTTTTGT
Source organism: Pseudotsuga menziesii (assembly GCA_001517045.1). Lineage (NCBI taxonomy): Eukaryota > Viridiplantae > Streptophyta > Pinopsida > Pinales > Pinaceae > Pseudotsuga > Pseudotsuga menziesii. The sequence goes on from LPNX010955054.1 coordinate 432,049, forward strand.
TAATTTATTTGGCAATATACAATTATTTATTATTTTTCGAAAATGACCACATTTGATTTCAGCATCATTTTATACACATGTGTGTCCATCCCAGTTTTGTTTCACTGTTTTCAAAAATTGAAAAACCAAAGATACCCTTTTGAAGAGGACACGTCGCTGTGTGGGCTGTGCATTTTTAAGAAATTTTTGGATGTGTATTTTTTACCCTGCATATTTTTCTTTGAGCCGCTTCGAAGTTGTTGTCAGGTTTTCTAAGTGTAAGTTTTAGAAATAATTAAAACAAAAAAACCATATGAATTCCAAAACGCATGCATGATACCTCAATGGATAGAGGATTCGGTGATGGATCTATCGGTCTGAACTCCGCTCAGTTGTGTGCCATGAACGACAAGGTTTGCAAGGCTTGAAGACATAGAGAAGCATTGTTTTTCCTGTAAGAGGGCTAATTCTCTGTTTTTCCAAGCCCTCGATTGAGGTTTTAAAAGAAGCTCGATCGAGGGTTTATTAAACCCTCGATTGAGGGTCTAACAAACCCTCGATCGAGCTACCGTTTAACACTCGAAAAAAAAAGCTTTGTACATGACTACCAAGGTTTTATATGCACACTCACCACGTTTATATTTAGAACAAAAAATTGAGGAGGTAAATCCTAGCCCCCTGGTTCTCAACATCTTGTGGACACTAACTACCATAATCTCTATCTAGAAGATTATGCCTATGTAGGACATTTTAAAAATGGGCTTAAGGACCCAACTAAGAGAATTTAAAAGAAAAATTAGACAGAAATAAAGAACTCTACCTCATTAGAAAAAAAAACTAGTAATAAGCATAATTGTTCATTAAGTATTTGTTTTCACATTTTGAATAAAAAGTAAAAAGAAAAATTACACAAGAATAAAGGGGAAATGAGAAATTATAATTTTTTCAAGATGGTAAATGTAAAAAAAAACATAAGTAAAATAATAAAAAAATAATGAAATATAAAATAAAGAAGAATAGAAAAAGGATACTTATTCTCAGCATTGTAATAAATATAAAGAATTTTTTTTTATTTTTTTTATTTTTCATTTCCAAATAAATGATAAGAATATAAATGCATAAGAAGAAGAATTGAAGGAGCAATAGTATAATGCTCATAACCATAGTGAAATATACTAGTAACAAGGGAAGATGTCCTTTGCCTTTTAGATTGAGCTTTTTGAAACTATTAAAGAGGCATCAAAGTTTAGGGAACAAGAAAACTCTTTCCATAGTTCACCTAACATATAATTAGAACTCTCTCATTGTATAGATAAATGTGTACATAAACATAATTGACAATTATAACCTATTACCAATCTGTTTCCTCTAGACACGAGTACATTAAGAATGTAGCAAATGGATAAGATTCATGAAAGAAACATGACATGCCAACTCGCTCCCCTCATAAAAAAAGGTTTTTTCGTAGTGATAATAATATGTTGCGCCTCATAAGTGCAACCTTGCGACCCTCCTTATAACTAAATTTAATAAAGTTTAAATTTTTTCTGGACCGGAGATATTAACAAAAACATTGAACTCTATGTTGAAAAGAGATGGCTTTAAACACCAATATAGATGACATTGATTATGAATATTGTGTGCAGTGACCAAGTGGACAAAAAATTGTTTGTAGCAAAATGACCATGACGTAGATACAATAAACCCTTGAATGCATCCTAGCATGATAACTCAAAACTTTAACCAATAGTTGTGAAACCTTGATGGTGAAGCCAGGGATTCATTTTAGGGCTTTAACAATAATTTTAGAGTCCGTGAACTACATGTATTTAATTTTATAATGCTTATATTCAAGTAGTATCATTGTGTGTTTTCATTAGAATTCAACATCTAGCTTATTTATGGCATCAATGGTTGGTAAGGAATTTCAACATCATTTGATTCCTATCAGCAATATATCCAATGTGTATACAATTACTTGAACCTAATGTTCTCAGAATTAGAGTTACAGAAATGTAATGAAAGGTTTTAAATACTAAAAATACTTTACTCCTTCGTATATAATTTTTTATTTTAAAAAACTATAATTATGTGATATGACTTTGAAAACACTAATTTTTATCTTAATCGTCCTGTTCTATTCTTCCCTGGGCTCTGGGATTTAAATATCTGGACCGAGGATCTATATCGTAGGTAGGTCGTAGTCTTGAGAATCATGGTCGAGTGGACACAACTCGCCTAAGTTCAGCTCATCAACTGAACTGCATGCATCATTGCCATAGTATTCCTTTTGCATTGAGCCAATGAGAACAATGATGCATGCAATTCAATTGATGAGCTGAACTTAGGCGAGTTGTATCCCCTCGACCTGGATTCTCAAGACTATGATCTATCTATGATATAGATCCTCGGGGAATATATTTAAAGCCCAGAGCTCAGGGCGGAATAGAATAAGACGATTAAGATAAAAATTAGTGTTAAATTCAGAGTCATCACATAATTGTGGTTTTTTTAAATTAAAAATTATATATGAAGGAGCAAAGTATTTTTAGTACCTTTAGAGAGATGAAAATGTGAGCATGAAAAAAAAATATGACCTCATTTCCTTGGGTTGTATCAATGTCCATTGTTTACTCTTCAAAATTGTTATTGTGCCACACATTTGTAGTTAATCTTGCTAGTAAATTATTGAATGACATTATAATTTACATCAATAACACGTGTCTAATTGTTTTGGTGTTTCATAGTGCTAAGAGTTGAGGAAAATAAATAAAATAAAAGGTGTTATGGCAACTATGGGATCCGAAAAACAAAAAATATGGAAACTAAACATGATACTACATCTTATTTCGACAAGAATTGAAAATGTTCAGTGACATGAATTCAAATGGGGATTCAAAATACAAGGTGTCCAAGCATCTTTTGGAAGACTTCATTAAATGAAACGTTACATGATGCATATGGAAATACAATGTCAAGATCAAGATATGAGTTCGATCAAGGTCTCTAAAACCATTGATCAATATTTTACACATGTTTTTAAATACCTCTATTGAATGTTTATGTGCGGTTAGAGAAAAGCTCGACTGAGCTAGCAGCTTAATCGAGCTTTTCAAAAATTTAACTAAAAAAATATTTGAGTGCCCATATTCATGTGTGCACATGAATATGGACACCCATAAATTTCTTTAATCAAAGTTTTTAAAATCCTGTATTGTTAATGGGAACAAGGTCTTCGAATTCAATTAAAATTAAACATAGAATTATATGATAATAAAATTTAATAAAACATAATTTCGACTAGAAGAATGATTCTTGTGGGTAATAGTACATACCTTGAAGAAGAAACAAGTAAAAGTATTACTACTGCCACTTCGTCTATATTTTATGTGTAAATATTAGTCGTGGAGTAATTGGAGTTATAGATGTGAGATCAATCATATCTATAACTCCAATTACTCAGCGACCCATATCTACAAATGAATATAAATGACCTCTTTCTATCCAACAAACGTAGTAAATTAAATCATGGGCTTGTTGCCTATTTATAGTTATAACGATTATAGATGCTTGAGCGATCTTTTTTTAAACCCTCGAACGAGGGTTTAAGAAAACCTCAATTGAGTGTTTTATAAACCCTCGTTCGAGGTGATAAGACCTCGATCGAGGCTTTAAGAAAAGCTCGATCGAAGCGTGTTTTTTTGTTTTTGCCGAAATTGCCTTGCCAAAATTTTTAACCCACCTCCATGGATGCACCCCTCAACAATCTGCCTTTTAAATTGAACCAGAATACCAAAATAAGTTTATTAATGGCTAGATTTGAGAAAGTTTTAGGTGTGAGTAATGAAGGGCTCGGGGCTCTAAAATTTATTGTGTTTTGTACCGGTCAACGATTCAATGAATCAACAATTATGGGCAAGAATTTATGTTATTTAATACAAACAATTAATGTGTATAACCTCTACGTTGAAACCATTTTCCATGCTAATGCAGGCCACTACCCTTTTTATTGTCTTACCCAAAGAGGAAGAAGACCTAAAATTATAGATTTCACCTTCAAAGAATGCCTTGCAATCACATTGGTAAGGAGTGATAAGAAGATCACGACAATCCAATGTGTCGAATATGACTTGATAGTGTTAATTAAAGACTTATATGGTAAATTTAATATAAGACTTACTTATAGTTGTCTCTTACTCTTTGCATCTTGACACATTTAATATTTTATGGTTGTTTTTGTGCCTTGACCCAATTCGTAATATAAGGTGGGAATGTGCATGCATAATAATCCTTAGTTATGACTATGAGACGAGGATTTAAGGAGAAGACGATGTAAAGACGAGTAATTTTTATATGAATTTTAGCGGCGCAGAGGACAAATGTTTGGAAGGATGGAGGGAGATTACATTACGATTATGCCACCCATCAAATTGAAGACTATTCTTGAGCCATCAATTGTTTTTTTAATTTTATTAATAACCATTGTTTCTCCATATCATGTGCCAAATGACGCCCCTCTATAACAATGCATAAATCGACCTCTGCACAGTTTGTGATCCTAGCTACATGCCATTATTTGTATTTGCATGACATCGACTGTTGTTTATAGTTGTTGTGAGTCCATGATATTCATGCAAGAAACAAAGTCTTGTAGAGGAAGACTTATCAAACCGGGCTTTTGAATTTCATTTTGATGAAAAAAGAGTGGACATTGGTAGCGAGGTTCACATAGGTAGTAGGCACAAAGTTTTGAGCTCGTTTCGGGCCTAGTAGCAGAGTAGTAATTGTTTTTCTTTGTTATAGCCGTAGTTGTTGACACATGGTCACACTTTAGATAACAGCCCCAAGTGACTCGGGAGTCAGAGTCACATCTCGATGGCTAATGCCTCGTAGTCATTTTGCACAACTAAGCAATGAGTGCATGACATGAATAATGAGTTGAACTTTATAGCATAGGAATTTCAACATCTTGAGAAATTTATATGGATGAGTAATTTCAAATGTTGCCCTTCTTTTGAAATGTTGATATAAATTATGTCCTTCTTAAGAAGGGTAAAATTCAAATTTTAAATTTTTTTGAAAGGCAATTTTAACTTTACATTGGGATAGGCTAAAAGCCATTGGAAAAGCTCAATTTTGAACGCGAGCTAAAATCTCGTACTACACACATGGTCTTTTATTAAGTTGAAGTAAAGCCCACTATACATCAATGCATAACTAAATAAATTAAATTAAAATTTCTCATCTTACTTCACAATGTAATTGGACCTCCGGTCCGGTACTATTTGACTAGATTTCAAATACAATACAACACATTCTAACATCACACCTCAAAAAGGCTTAGGCCACCCCTTGTTTTGAAGGGAGGTCCTAAAGCTCAAGCCCGTTTTTTGGCTCAAGTGCCAAGGCTATTTATGTACCCTACCGACCCATGAACCGAGTGTATATTGATGGGCAAACAATATTTAACATGCTGAAAGAGCATTTAATGCGGTTATAACAGACTTGATAACTTGTTGAAGATCTTGAACTGCTCAAGATCCAAGGATAATCAAACCTACTACTACAGCCGCATTAAATATTCTGCATCTACACCATACTAAATATTAAATCACTTAATATAAAATATTATATCACATTATCCACATGTATTGTCTATCTCCACGGCACCTCTAAACACAAGCGTATTGGTGACGCGACGCGTTTCTCGTGTCTAAATCAGCCACGTCACAATATTCTGAGCACCTCCATTCCATCTATAAGAGCATCATGGGTGCATGCTTGCTTTTTCTAACGATCAAAACTCGATTGTCTTTGCTTCGTTTATTCTTATCGTTCGTTTATCATTGTTCTTCCTTCTCCAATGGCAATGGCAAACTTCGTTACTGCTGCTGCTTCCTCCTCCCAAGCTTCTTCTATTTCGACTTCTGGTACTCATTATGATGTGTTCATTAGTCATAGGGGACCCGATGTAAAAAACACTTTCGCTAGCCATCTGTACAGAAGCCTTTGTTATCGTGGATGGAAAGCCTTTTTGGACAGGGACGAATTGAAGAAAGGAGACACAATTTCTTCCCAAATAGAGGTCGCGATCCGTGGTGCCTCTGTCCAAATTGCAATTCTGTCTCCAACTTATGCGGAATCTACCTGGTGTTTGGATGAACTCGTGCTCATGAAAAACTCGGGGGCTACCATTCTGCCCATCTTTTTCAATGTGGTTCCTTCCGAGGTCCGCTATACAGAGAAACATGGAGTGTACGCTGGAGCCCTGCGGAAGCTCCAGGACAAGAGAACACCCGACCCTCAAACTCGTGAAGAGAAGCCACGGTACGCTCCAGAAATTATTCAAAGTTGGAGAGCCGCACTTTCACATGTTGCGGATCTGAGTGGTTTCGTTCATAGGTAAGATTCATCTCCTAATTAATGATCCTTCGAATCTGTGTTATTTCTCATTTGTTCGATTGATATACCTATCGACGCGTTTAACATTTGCTTCTTTTATTTTACTCTGTTCAGTGACAAGGACGACGAAGGTGAGCTCTTGGAAAACGTAGTGGAAAGAGTTTCGAAAGAGATTCCGATGATACCGTTGGATGTTGCAAAATATCCAACCGGGTTGGACAGCAAATTAGAAGATTTTAAAAAGACAGTGCTCTTTCAGCAGCAGCACGAGTCGGAGCGCGTAGAGATCAAGGTTGTCGGAATCGTCCGTATTGGTGGAGTCGGGAAAACAACACTGGCCAAAAAATTCTTCAACAGTGAGAGATTATCTTACAAAGAATCTTCCTTTTTATCTAATGTGAAAGATGCGGCATGTCAAATTGATTTGCAGACTAAGTTGATTAGGGATTTGGTACATCATGATAAAATCAAAGTGGATCATCACACCGGAATAGGGTTATTTGAAAGGCATCTTAAATTATGTCATGCTCTAATCGTTTTAGATGATGTAGATCATATCAGTCAATTAAATGCTTTTTTGCCACTTAAGTATACCCTAAGTCCAGATAGTTTGATATTAGTTACATCTCGCGATAAGCATGTCCTCATAAGCTCAGGAGTCTGTGAGCAAACAATTTATCATTTAAAGGGGCTGGATACACCAGACTCCCAAAGGCTTTTTTGTTTCCATGCCTTCAATAAAGCACTTCCACCACCAGAATTTACAGATTTAGTAGAACGGTTTGTAAAGTCATCCGATGGATTGCCTTTATCCTTGGAAGTGTTCGGGGCGCAGGTTTGTGGAGTGAAAGAAAGATCCGTCTGGGAAGAGATGTTAGAAGAACTTGAGAAGACGCTACCTACTGAAATATATCTCAAATTGAGAATTAGTTATGACTCTCTCGAACCAAAGGTTAAGGAAATATTCCTAGATATTGCTTGTTTCTTCCTTGAAGAGGATGGAGATAAGGCAATGAGGATATGGGGTAAGCTCGGGTTTCGAAATCTACAATACAGGTGTTTGTTGGAGGTGGATGGTGAAAATAAAATAAGAATGCATGATCACATTAGAGACATGGGAAGAAAGATTGCAGAGAAAGTATCGCCCCTTCGTCTTTGGATTGCAGGGCCAACGGCATTGATTATTCGTTGGAGCCACGGACAACTGTAAGTACTTTAATCATTCACACCTTTGTCTTTGGTTTAATTAAATTTAACCTTTAAATTTTTTTATTCAAGACAGATATGTTTATTGTGTTATTCTTTTCAATGAACAGCTAATAAAAGAAGTTAGAGGACTTAAGATGGTTCGTGACTACGGTGATATCTTTCGGCATAAAGAATTTTGGCATTGGACGCGAAACTCAGAAATGGGGCATCTATCATTTTTTAAAGGCTTAGAAATGAGGCTTAGATATTTGAGATTTGTTGCAGCAGAAGGAGGTTATTTAGAAGACATATTGAGGAGTGTGCAATCACCGAATCTGATATGGCTCCGTTGGTATGGATGTAACTATTCTTCCCTGCCTGACTGGATTCCGATGGAGGCTCTGAGAGTTTTAGAAGTAGACGGGAGCTCTTTGAAGAAACTATGGTCACATCATTCTCAAGTAGGCATATATATATTTATATATGTTTGCGTTTAAGGTTTTCATTTAAATTCATATTGTAGACTCAATCATAGATCTCTTATGTTGAGACGTCAACTTTGCAGGCGGTGCCTCTCCAGCTACGAGAATTAAATATCTATGCTTCCCTTTCAGAGATTCCGAAGTCTTTGGGGCAGCTCAAGGACCTCGAAAGGATTGCAATAAGTAGTAAACAATTGGCATCCACAATCAAAAGGTTGCCCGACGAATTTTGTAATCTGCTATCCTTGAAATACTTAGTTTTCAGAGGGTTATCAAGAATGGTGTTGCTGCCCGTTCGCTTCGGAGAGCTAACAAACCTCCAGCACATCGAATTGTCTGGTCTTGCCTCTTTACAGATGCTCCCAAGTTCTTTTGGAAATTTAAATCAACTCAAACATTTATCTTTGAGAGGAGCGTCCAGCTTGCAGATGCTGCCGGATTCCTTCGGAGAGCTAACGAACCTCCAGCACATTGATTTGAAAGGTGCTGCCTCTTTGCAGATGCTCCCAAATTGTTTTGGGAATTTAAATCAACTCAAACATATATCTTTGGAACATGCGTCCAGCTTGCAGATGCTTCCAAATTCATTTGGAAACTTAACTGGACTCCATCATCTATCTTTGAGTAACTGTGAGAATTTGACTGTCTCGGACGGAACACTGGGAAATATTACAATGCTGGAATATTTAGATCTTTCAGAGAGTCAGCAGATAAAAGAATTGCCTCCCCAGGTCGCAAATCAACGGGCCTTGCAAAAATTAAATTTGATTGGAACGGTGTTAAAAGAAATCCCAAGAGATATTATAAATCTATCCAACTTGGAATCTCTGGAATTAGGTAGCGATTTGTTGGAAGCGCTACCACCTGGTCTCGGTGACCTTAAGAGCTTGAAAAACTTAGAACTATTGTCTTTGCCGCAATTGAAATCTTTGCCCGATTCAATTGGACTGTTGACTCAGTTGACTCGGTTGGTAATATATAGGTGTGGAGGTATAGAATACTTACCGCGAGAGCTTCTCAAGATGAACAATCTAGAACATTTGCATATTTGGAATTGTCCTAATTTGCGGGAACATCCGTTCAGAAAGGTGGTTGAAGGAGACGGAGACAAACTCTTATTAGAAGGGGAAAGAGAGTTGAATAAATCGAGCTTCTCCAATGACAGATGCCTGTTGGCCCTCAAGAATTTAGAGCTGTCAGAAACAAAATTAAGCGAGATATCTTTTGATGAGGGTGTTTGCCCTAACCTTCAACGACTGGCCTTGAGACGTTGTTCCGAATTGAGGCAAATAGGAGGGCTATCTGGTCTTGAAACGTTGACTTCTTTGCAGATGTTAGAAGTTACTGAATGTGAGAAGCTCCATAGCATCCCAGGGTTGGTGAAGCTCACAAAGCTTACAAAACTATATGTCAGTGGATGCGAGAGCATCCCAGAGTTGGGGAAGCTCACAAAGCTTACACACCTAGAGGTTAGCGGATATCAGAAGCAACAAAGCATCTCAAGATTGGGGCAGCTCACAAAGCTTACACACCTCGAGGTTAGTGGATGCCAGAAAATCCAGAGCATCCCAGGATTGGAGCAGCTTATAAAGCTTGTATATCTAAATGTTCATGGATGCCCTGAGATACGAGAACTGCCGGCTGTGGAATATTTGGCTGCTTTGGAGGCCTTAGATGTTTACAAATGCAAGAAACTCCAGAGCATACCAGGGTTGGGGTATCTCACAAAGCTTACACACCTAAATATCAGTGGATGCCTCCAGATACAAGAGCTTCCAAGTGTCGAACATTTGACTTCTTTGAAGAAGTTGGATGTTGGGGGATGCGAGAAGCTCCAGAGCATCCCATGATTGGGGCAGCTCACAAAGCTTGCACATCTAGATGTTCATGGATGTCGTGAGATACGAGAACTGCAAGGTGTTGAACATTTGACTTCGTTGGGATACTTAAATGCTTGGGAATGCGTGAAGCTCCGGAGCATCCAAGGCTTGGGGCAGCTCACAAATCTTATACAGCTAGATGTTCATGGATGCCGTCAGATACAAGAGCTACCAGGGGTGGAACATTTGATTTCTTTGAAAAAGTTGGCTATCTGGGGATGCGAAAAGCTCCAGAGCATCCCAGGATTGGGGCATCTCACAAAGCTTACACATCTAGATGTTCTTGGACGCGGTGAGATACTAGAGCTGGAACATTTGCCTTCTTTGAAAATATTGGTGGTTTGGGGCTGTGAGAAACTTCAGAGCATCCTAGGGTTGGGGCAGCTCACAGAGCTTACACATCTAGATATTCATGGCTGCTGTGAGATTCGAGACCTGCCCGGCGTTGAAAATTTGACTTTTTTGAAGAGGTTGAAAGTTGCCGGATCCAAGAAGCTCCAAAGCATTTCAGGGTTGGGGCAGCTCACAGATCTCGGACATCTAGATGTTCATGGATGCCATGAGATACGAGAGCTGCAAGGTGTGGAACATTTGAATTCTTTGACGTCTTTAAATGCTTGGGAATGCAACAACCTCCAGCTCATCCCAGGCTTGGGGCAGCTCACAAAGCTTACACAACTAGATGTTCATGGATGCCGTGAGATACTAGAGCTGCCAGGTGTCGAACATTTGATTTCTTTGGAGACGTTGGATGTCGGGGAATGCAAGAAGCTCCAGAGCATCCCAGGGGTGGGGCAGCTCAAAAAGCTTAGACATCTAGATGTTCATGGATGCCCTGAGATACTAGAGCTACCCGGTGTGGAACATTTGATTTCTTTAAAGACCTTAAATGCTTGGCATTGCGAAAAGCTCCAGAGCATCCCAGGCTTGGGGCAGCTCACAAGGCTTACACAACTAGATGTTCATGGATGCCGTGAGATACTAGAGCTGCCAGGTATGGAGCATTTGATTTCTTTGGAGACGTTGGATGTTGGGGGATGCAAGAGGATCCAGCACATCCCAGGATTAGGGCAGCTCACAAAGCTTAGACATCTAGATGTTCATGGATGCCCTGAGATACTAGAGCTACCCGGTGTGGAACATTTGATTTCTTTGAGGACCTTAAATGCTTGGCAATGCGAGAAGCTGCAGAGCATCCCAGGATTGGGGAAGCTCACAAAGCTTCGACATCTAGATGTCGATGGAATCCGTGAGATAAGAGAGCCGCCAGGTGTGGAACATTTGACATTTTTGGAGATCTTGAATGTAGAGGGGTGCGAGCAGCTCCAGAGCATTCCAGGCTTGGGGAAGCTCACAAAGCTTTCTGAACTAGATATCAGTGGATGCCATGAGATACGAGAGCTGTCAGGTGTTGAATATTTGACGTCGTTGGAGTTGTTAAATATTAGTGGATGTGAGAAGCTCAAGAGCATACCGGGTTTGGGGCAGCTCACAAAGATTACAGAGCTAGATATCAGTGGATGCCTTGAGATACAAGATTTGCCAGGTGTGGAACATTTGACTTCTTTGGAGAGTTTGGATGTTGGGGGATGCGAAAAGCTTCAGAGTATCGAAGGGTTGGGGCAGCTCACAAAGCTTACACATCTAGATGTTCATGGATGCCGTGAGATAACAGAGCTGCCAGGTGTGGAACAGTTGACTTCTTTGTCGAGGTTGGATGTTTGGGGATGCAAGAAGCTCCAGAGCATCCGAGGATTGAGGCATCTTACACAGATGAGAGAACTAAATGTTAGTGAATGTTCAGAGTTACAAGAGCTGCCGGGTGTGGAACATTTGATGTTATTGCAGGTTCTTAATGCTCGCGGTTGTCCCAAACTGCAGTGGAGTGAAGGAATGGTTGATCAGCTGCGTCAACAATTAAATGATGCTTTCATATACGAAAGACACGAAGAAAAATGCAGTTGTCTGCAGTTTCTACAATTTCGATGTGTGTGGTGAGTGTTTAATGTTGGGAGTAGTCTAACGCTTCGACGATTTCGCCCGGCGTTAGACTACTCCTCCACCGGCGGCGTTAACGATCGGGTCCTGCAAACAGCCTGGACGTTCCGAGCTATTACTCACCGGCCTGTCACATACTTGGCTTTGATGGTTTCTGAATATAACCAGTGATTTTAAAAGTCTTTTCAGCGTTTTCAGATTCAATTAGCATGAAAACAAACACAATATGCATAGCCTCCTAGGCTACACTATTTCTGAAGCACCGTATTTTCCATGAAACAATGATGTAGCACTGTATTTTCCCTGCAGCACTGATGTTATGTATCTTGTGGAGCGTTTTTTTTTTACATTTATTTCTTCCTTCTTATTTTTGGCAAGTATTTGTTCCTTTGGAAATTGAAATAGCCGAGTTGTCTAAGGCGCCAGATTTAGTCTCTGGTCCAAGAGGGCCTGCTTTCAAATCCCACCGCTCATTATTTTGAATGCTGTAACGGACTTTTAAAATCACTGATTATATTTGACAGTGGCAGGAGACGGGTGGAGGGCAGAAGTATGGACAGGAAGCAAGCATTCACTATTTGTTGACGAGCCATTGCACGTAAGTAGTAGTTTTGTGAAATCTACTGCACTGCATCTAGAATACCACGGATTGTCTGCCTTCAGAGAGGGATTTGTGTGTATATATGAGTTGTTACTCCAGCCACTTTTAATCATCAACATTAACCCGTACACGGGTTTAAGATTATTGAAATTACTCTAATTTGTTCTTCGCAAGATTCATGGAAGAACCATCAATGAGCTGCTTACATTCTCGTGCCAAGAGATTCTACCCTCTAGACTTCAGATAAAATCGCTTTCTGCTGAACAAATGCCAAACGAATGGAGAATGGGTCAAAATAATTTCGGTTGCGTTTAAGAGAGACGCCCAAAAAAAAAGCAAGTGATAACCAACTTGAACCAGTTTCGGGTAGTTTCCGGGCGGAACTGGTGGTTCAAACCGGAAATGACTGATGCCAAACAGGACCAGTCTTTGTATTCTGAACAGATCAACACCCTATGGTCTGATGGTTCTCTCTATAATAGGATATCTGATTGAATCTTTTTGTACAATGCCTTCTGTGTCAAGTTGCAACTTGAATAGATTGGATTGGAATGTAGATTCATCCTCAGAGGTATGTTCATCTTGTAACATTATGTTGTTTTATAAGTCTAACATGCTTCCAAAGAAGTAGAGATGTATAAAGCATTGAGTTCTTTGTGCCTTCTACCAGTAGTTTTAATTTGAGTGTGGAGCAGATCTGGAGGTTGATTCATCTGGGAGTGAAGGTGTATTGGATTCATTGAGCCACCATTAGATCTGTTATAGATGAAAGAATATCTGAATTTTGTCTAGTGGTTTGGATTCACATGGATGTGTGTGTATGTAATCAAAATTTGATATTTTATGTTTTTTTGGTACTGGTTTTTGTTTACAGTTTTTTACCTGTTCTTTTTTGGGCTCAAGTTGTTCTGAAACTGGTCCGGTCTTGATAGCATATCTTTGTAGTCAATCCGAGATTTACAACTGGAATCCTGCATTGTGCAAATCTTTGCCGGTACCCTCCAAACCATGGGAATCCATTTCCATGGATTTTATAAGCGCTTTGCCCAGTACTAGAGGAAACATGACTAATTTTGTCATAGCCTACAGATTTTTAAAACTGGCAGTTTTTTACTCCTTGGAATAGGTCTAGATGCCCCGAAATCAACAAATTTGTTCTTTCAGCATATTTGGAGCCAATTTGGGCGTCCAACTACCGGCATTTGAGATATTTATTTCAAATTTTGGGAACTTTTGCTGGTCCATGTGGAAGCTACTTGGCTGTCAGTTGAGGTTTTGCACTTCCTTTCACCCTCAAAGCGATGAACAGACTGTGATTGGCACCAGGACCGTAGTCTATGTTCTCCGCATCTACCGTAAACAAAACGACCAATGGACTGATTATCTTTATATCTTGCAGTACAATCATAACAGATCAATGCATGTCTCAATAGGGCACTCTACATTTGAAGTCTGTTGTGACTTCCAATTCCTTCCACTTTGTGAGCTTCCAATTGCTTCTATTCAAATCACTTCCCATAAGAAAAATGGAACAAGACAGCTTTTTTCTTTTCTTTTCAAAACTTGTCAAAATTTCATGCTAGAGTACATGATATACTCCAACAAACTTAACCCAATTAAAAAACACTCCATGACAGATGTCATATCTCCACAGGCTTTAGGATGGAGAGAGTTTTGGCTTCACTCAGACAAACAGAGGTTCAAATGCCAACAACCTTGTAAGCTCAAACCAATCAATTATGGATCATATATCATCACTCAGCAAGTGGGATCCAATGCTATTCAGTTGGGTCAACCACTGCAACTTGGTATTCAGTATGCAGTGTGAGTCAACTCCTACGTTATAAGCCTTTGCACTTGTAGGAAATGGTGCCAATCACACATCCGAAGACAACCATTCCAGATATTCAGCCTCCTTTGATTGATGACACTATGTTTAATGTTTGTACCAGAACCACTAGACAGAAGTGAAGCCAAGTGTTTGTCCCATCAACTTTTGAGTAGGAATTCCCTTACTTAAAGAAGAATTGAGGACAATTTCCTCTAAGCAACGGGCAAATGATGAGATTTAGTAGTAAGTGAAAAAGCAATGATAAATTATTAAATTATATTTGTATCTTTTACATTAATTTTTGTAGCTCCTATTATTGGAGACATTGGTACATCTGAAGTAAGCTATCTACCTGACCATTTGCACCGGGGCCCACTTGACTCTGCCCGGTAATAGATTACTCTGTTATCTTTCTGTGACAGTGAGACCAAGAACAGCAGATTCTGCTTCTTTTCTTGCATTTTCATTGCAGATCAATTCTACAGCAAACTATTATTACGCTCCGGTATAATGCAATAATAAAGATTACTAATTTACCAAATCAAATTGAATCCACTGACTGAACCGATCTAAACCTAACCTGAAATTATGTTCTAAAAACTTGTAATGTGAAATTCAATTGTTATGGATTTGATAAAGCCAATGTTCTGTGTGTATGCTAGTTTAAAACTTTAACCTCCGTGATCATGAAGGATAAAGAATCCAAGGTTTAAACCTGGATCGGGGTTCCATAAAACAAACAAAGGAGTTGATTAATTGTTACAAGGAAGTTGGTAAAACATTCAAAGTTTTAGATCTTTCTAGTTATTTTTATGGAGTTGACTAAAATTATACAGTTCTAAACATACATTTGCAAGTTTCATAAAAATTCCAATAAAAACTTATAATTTTAAACTTGCACTTAAAAAACAAGAATTTTCATGGCTAAATTTATGGATGGATGAATTTGAGAACCCAGTTAGGGTGAAAGTAAGTATTGGAATCGGTTGTTCTTGGTCTCGCCGAAAGGTAACGGAGTAAGCTATCACCCGACGGCGTCAGGTGAGCCCCGGTGCAAATGGTTGGGTAGATAGCTTACTCCGGTACATCTCACCTGCCACTCCACCCACCTCAATTACCAATCATAAATTCCTCAGCTAACTCTTCATAAATATTTCCTGCCTACCAATTCTTGTACTTCAATATATACCTAATGGCACAGAGAGTGTACAATGTGTACAGTTGTGGAATTTCTTCTCTTGCACTTTCTTGTCATGTGAGTGCTCTTTCGTTGTTGTCTTTTGTGCACATATCAGATCTGCAGGTTTAGAGGCTTCTAACTGTCCGAAAAGCTCTATTTTTTTGCGCTGGCCAATTGTTTTCAATACTGTTTTGGATTGGTGTTCAAAAAGCTTGGTTTTATGAATATAGAATACCGTGGTAGGGGTTTCTTTAGTCAATTTTTGAGTTTCAAGTAAATAAACTAGTTCTGAAAGTTGGGCCATGATTATGAGGGAAGAAACCCTCAGTTGAAACCATGGCATCCATATTTCAATATATTCATATAAGAATTTGAAACTATGCGAATTTGGATTAGACTCCCAAATTTGTTGGTTCACAATTTTTGTCTGAATCAACATTGAAGAGTATTGGAACATACTTGGGAAAGTACCTGACAATGCCATGCTGTGTGGAAATGGATCTTCATGTAGGGATTCCGTATGAGCTAATTCTGAAATTCAAAGGTTTTAGCTACAAACAGGTTTTAGATTCTTAAAATGTTACACTTTAGTATCGGTCTTGTCGTGAATATGGGCATATAGCCTATTATTTCCCTCTCCAAAACCCACTGCTGAAGGAGAGAAAAGTTTTGGGATGCAAGGAGGGAGAAAACGAGAATGAGCTGGGCAAGCAAACCTGAGAAAGCAAAGGATTGAAGAAAACCCCCATTAGATGCTGAAGTGAACTTGAAAGACAACTCTGATTTGGGTAGCAATAAAGGTGAAGAAAGAAAGTCAGAAATCAAGAAAGAAGAAACCATCATCGACCACAGTTAAAGGATGAAGATACACAGCAATTTGAAATTATATGCATACAAAATAAAGATTTGGTAAGGCAGGAAAATGAAAAAGAACAACGGGAAGAGAAAAAATAGTTGAAATTATGCACATGCAAAAAGTAAACTCCATTCTAAAACTTCTGTATACTTCAGTAGTAAAGGCTTTCAGCAACCTTGGGATACCTTTCGAAGTAGTTGAGATACTTTATGTCTACAGTATATTCTTTTGTGACATTTTCAAGGCATTTGATTTAATTGTTCAATTAGCATCTCATTAAAAATTGTTTGTGTTTATGTTTTTGTCTTTTCAGGTCATTCAAAAGGACAACATACACGATGGTGAATAAATGGACATTATACATTGATGTGTCATGTTACCCCAATCCAGGACGAGCAATCATTGCTTATGTCCTAGTCAACAATGCTTTGCATGAGGTTTTCCAAAGAAATTGGGATATATCTGCTAGGACAACAAACAACAAAGCATATTATGTTGCACTTATTGGAGGGCTAAAAGCAGCCAAAAACTATGGTGCAAATGACAATTTCGGTCTTCACCAACTTAGAACTTCTCTGTAACCAGATG
This sequence comes from Pseudotsuga menziesii, assembly GCA_001517045.1. NCBI lineage: Eukaryota > Viridiplantae > Streptophyta > Pinopsida > Pinales > Pinaceae > Pseudotsuga > Pseudotsuga menziesii. The sequence goes on from LPNX010955054.1 coordinate 449,034, forward strand.
AAAGGGGTGTATCAAGTTCGAAAAAAGTCAATTTAAAACCCATCCATATAGAGGCAAAAAACATTGTTGTTCAATTTCAATCATTTACGATAAATCACCACTCAGATATTAAGAGGATGTCGAGTGGTGTATTGTCCAAGACAATGTCTACTTCAGGGGAGAGTGTGAAAGATAAAGTGGTGTCAATGTCTATTCCATCAAAATCTACTGCTAGACATTGTTACACCTCTAGAATATGTATATGTTCGTTTGTTATATTTCTTTTTGGTGTTTGTCATGGTGTGGCTACTTCATTAAGGAAGAAGCCAATATTTGCCTCATCGTGTAATGACATTGGATCGTACAAAATTTTATGTTTTTGAAGACGAAGATCTTTTTGGCTCTTTCAATTGGAAAATGTAATGATTGAGAGATCTTGTTATAAATCTGATTTTAGTGCCAATGGGAAAAGGCACCAAGTCAATTTATGATGCTAAGATGCAGTCTGCCTTTATAACTATTTATTTTAAATTTGAAATCACTATTAAAAAAAATGCATGTCCTGTCATTTTATAGGTTGTATAGCCGGAAAATGGCATAGGCATCTTTTCTTTTAGTTAAAAATCAGATGACATGGTTGGAAAACAAATATTGCAACAGATAAAATAAAATTACAGCGGATTGCAAAGCGTGGAGCTATATTTACAATTGCATATTATGATCTTCCTGAATACTATTGAAAGATAGCTCTATTGAAAGATACTATTGGAGTGGCTACAAACACTATCATCTTCAGAGAAAAAATCAGAGAAATTAGTAACAAATTTTTTATCAGTAATAATGGAAGAAGCTTACAATTCCTGCGAGGTGACATTTGTCTTCACTTGTTTTGACATGATGGACTGTTATAGATGAATGCTGCATACCATATTCAAGCTCAGCTCTTCTTTTGTTTCTTGTATCAATTTCATTTTTTAGGTTACAAATCAAGTTTCTACTTTCTTGTTCAGCCTCTTGAGAAGCTGTTTCCCAAGTCTCCATGTTTAGCCTCTTTAAATTCACCAAATGCAAAATGTTTCATCTTAGCAAGATTTCAAATTGATTCTTGTAATATAGGGAGTGGTGAACATTTTATTTTAACCAATTTTTCAAGTGCTCTAATCCTTAAATAGCTAGGCGAATTGTTCTAATCCTTCAATAGCTAGGCAAACTCCATGGAAAATATAGGAACCTCATTAAATTGTGGAAGGCTGTTTCAAAATGGAAAGATTTTATCAATAGTAAGAAGATACAAAAGTTCGTAGTATATTTCAACATGCTTTATCAATTGATTCTTGGTCTTGTAAAGATGTTGGGTTTAAATAACAACAACAAATACATACATTAAATATCGAAAGTATGAAGTACTCTTTCAAAAGAGCTCACACTCTCTAGCTTCATATCCAAGGGTAGCAACTCGAGCACTTAAAGAAGCTTATGAATTCCGCATACCGAAAACCAATCTACAAGAATCACTGAGAAAGGCTGAAGAAGAGATTGTGTCTATGAAAAAGCAATATCAGGGCAATCTGCAAGAACTTATGAACCGGTTGGATCTCTCAAAGAAAGAGAGTGAAGCATTGTCGTCAAAGCTACAAAACACATTGAATGAGATTGAGAAACAAGAGAAGAATGAACTTGGTTATAGCAGTCAAATTGAAGAGTTGTCTCTTAAGCTTGCCATGTTACAAACAAAAGTGCAAACCCATATGAATGAAAAGAGGGAACATACTCAAAAGGCTCGTGAATATGAGCATCTGAAGGTTGACCTAGAAGATATAAAAATAGCCTTAGAGATGCAACTAAAATAACCTTAGATGGTTCCAGAGCAAAGAAGACAGAGTTAGAGGCTGCTTTACAAAAATCTTACCAGGAAAAAGTCAAAGTTGATAAAGAGCTTAGTTTAGTCTTTTTTTTATTTTTATAATCTTTATTACCTTTGCTTTATACTTGTAAAGGTAAATCTGTTAGTTATTATCATACCTGAAGGAGAAAGAATTTTTCTTGTATGAAATTATGGAGCCACATTTAAATTATGGTAAACCTCTCAAACTATAATAAGAATGTGCCACATACCAAATCAAAATATATTCACAAAAGGTTAATCAAAACATTCAACATTCAAAGGAAGGCCACAACACCATGGGATCTGCAAGCAACTGTTATGTAGTATGTCACCATTAATCTTAAATGGTCAAATGGATAAGATGCCATTTTAATGTATGAGAAAAATTAATTCACAATCACAAACACAATACATTAATTAATAAAATTGTAGAGGCAATCACATTTATCAAGCAATTTAATTTAATTTATACAAAAATCCATGATGTCATACATAACTACATAGGTCATACTCCCAAGGATCAAGCCCTTCTCAATATTTACGGATCTTCCTTCATAAAAAATGTTCATGGCTCATTGGTCATCAGTAAAGTTGAATCCCTTCCATGATGGGTTTTTGATGCCAGAAGATGATGCTCCTCCCCTTGCTCTATAGTTACCTAACAAAAATGATAATACAACATCCAATACATGAATATAACAAAACCTAAAGCAAATATATCAAAATTTCCATGAAAGCGTTTAAAACATAGCATTTGTCAAACCTTGGAAATCACCAACTGGATAGTTGGGCATCAACCAAGCATGTTCGGTAGGAGGAATATTGCTACAATAAGATCCTGCAAATGAAATATAGCAAGCAATTTTCATTGTCAACCATTTTGCCATGTAATACATACGTTAAAGAATGACGATGGCTAGAAAAGGGTAAATGTCAAAGAGATGATATCATAGCATTTTCTGAACCTTGCAGGTCATCAACTGCAGACTTGCCATCCAATTGGTCATGTTTCGAAGGAGGACGATCACTTGAAAAATTTCTATAATCTGTAATTAAAAAATGAAATAGTCATAAAATGCATTAGCATGTAGAAAAACATAGGCATTCAAACTTTAACTACAACATATGAAAGTCCCATCAAACGTACTTGGCAAAGCAGGTGAAGTTAGATGCCCTTGCATCTCCCTATGGCCTTCGATTGACACAACGGTCGTGCACTATTGCTTATCTGCACACATCAACACAATACACATTAAAAATTAAACTGAGTTAGAATTTAGAAGCCATGATATTTAAGATGAGGCTTGAACAAAAATGATCATAGATTATGTCAAGTTCTAAAATACTCTGCATGCTGCTTCAAGATATTTCCGAAACTTTTAAGATATTTGAGCACCTTTAAACATCATGATTTATGTTTTTATTCTTGGTCACATATTCATTAAGAACTTGGCTTGGGTTTTGCAGGAGATTCTCAATTGGATATCAATTGAAGACTGGAAGTTACATAAAGAAGTTACCCATTTAGTTATGCATTGAAGAGTGAGGTTAAGACATTTAATGTAAAGTTGATTATACAAAATTGCAACAAGGATTGGAAGATTTGTGGTCTGTTGTTGGACGAATCTCGCAATGATTGAATCATAGCAATTTAGAAAATGCATATCCATGAAAATTATTTTTCAGATAGTTGTCCTCAACGATAACCAGATCACCTGTGGTCAAATTTCCTTCCATTACCCGGATCTGGTAACAGCGAAACAATCTACATGTGAAAATTAGATAATTATTCAAATGACATTCAACTTCCTCTCAGTGAGTGAGTGTTTTATACCCCAACAGGGTTGGAATTTCAAATGACGGACACCCGGCAATTTTGCCGCTAACAAACAAAATCGAAAACGTTTTCTGTATTTTAAGCCAAATTTTGATGGTCTCGGCAAAATCTTAACTGTATTTGACGGTAAATTGACCCATGACGGGCATTTACCTGTCAAATTCCATCCCTATACCCCAATAAGTATTAAGAACAACACTTTTCTAGGAAGTTTTCTTGCATTGGAATTTGGAAATTCTCTCGTGCTTCATATTTGTCCCTTCTATAAAGCAGTTGGTTGTGCTATTTGCCAATTCTAACAGAGAAACATGTGCTAAAAATAGAAAAAAATACAATTGAATTGGAACTTGACAGAAAAAGCAAAAGTCAATGATAGTGGTTAGCTTGTTGCAGAATGGATATTCATTGCCTGATGGCATTATGAGCGATTTAAGCCTGACCATTTCTGAGGTACAGTTCTTTAGCCTTAAAACATTACTTAGATCTTCATTTGAAGTTACATTTGGAGACAAATCTATGGTTTTTGACAACCTGGATGGTAAAAATTGACACAGTTCTCTTTCTTTGGATCGCTCTCCAATGCTGGTGCAATGATTGGAGCATTCGTAGGCAGGATAATGGCAGACTATATCGGAAGAAAAGGGGTATGCCCATAGGATCGCAAGCCTGTTTGTATTCAAGTTATCTTTACAAACATTCATAAGCTGTTGCATTTCAATTAATTCACTGGTTTAAACCTTTTGGCTACTTCGCTTTGAAGGTCGGCTTTGGTAGTATTTTCAATGTTTTCACTTGCCTTTACAGGCTCTTCTAGTAGCCTCAATTCCCAATATTCTAGGGTGGATGGTTCGCGATCTCTTTTACTAAGGTAAATTGCTCTTCTCTGAATGAAATTATTCATATTTTGAGCATGGTTAGGATGATAAACCATCCTGGATTTACGGCAATCATTTTACTGATTACTGTTGCTGTCTTATTGCAGAATTCTGTATTCTTGTACACAGGGAGATTATTGACAGGGTTTGGGGTGGGAGTTATCTCATTCATTGTAAGTTCTTTGATGGGGTACAAGCCTTTACAATGTCTACACGGCTTAAATTTTCTGATTGTCAAGTGTTTTTCAGTGACTGTAATCGTGGGAATAGTTATCATAACTTATGCAGTAGAAATGATTCATTGTTAACCTAACAATTAAATATTTCTGACAATCATACAATGTTAAGGATATTAGAGATGGTTTTTAATCCTTATTGAAATTTGATCACTACCACCAAAAAATTAAGAATGTAGATGGAATGTATCATGGAATGCTTCTTGTTCTGTCATCGTTGCTTTAATATACTACTCCTGCGTTATCTTAGATTTTACTATTTGCAGTGCTAAAAGTACTGTATATGTTTTTCGAAAGTCTATTGCTATTGTTTGGTTTGCCTTCCACAAGGAAATATCCTTCACCATTTTGCTGATTGTAATCAGGGAATTTACCCTCGTTGTAGTAGTGCTAAAATTTTCTCTTACACTAGGTCTTATTGGCCAACTGTCTAAGCCTCTACCTTTATACAGAACTTTTGACAAGGAAATGTTGCCAGATATTTTAACAGAAGGAAGGGATCAAATGGAGAGGAGCAGCCTGGTCAGCTGACTTTAAAAGTTTCACAGTTCCCCAATCCACTTCAGAGAATGAACTGGAAGGAAAAGTGTGGCACGCCTCATTTATTTGACAAAAAGTGATACCTCTCTAAATAGGAATTTTCTGAAATTTGGCAAGGAAGTCGTCTCAGTGAATTGTGTGCTAACAAATTGTGAATTCTGCTTATTTTTCTGAAGTCTGTTACTGAATCTACCGATTTTTCACAATGCTTGAGTGCCCAGACACAGACTGGTGGAGTTTCGCATTGGTGGGTAGCTGAACGTGTTCCAGAAACTCAGTTGGACTTTTATTTCTCGTCACATCACCTATGGGACGTCATACACTATTAAGGGGGCTGAATTTCTGAATTCTGCTACCGAATCTACCCATTTTTCACAGTTACCTACATACATGTAAATTTACCAGATTTCACAAAAAGGAGTCCTCACAAAACTACTACTTACGTGCAATGGCTCGACAACAAATAGTGAATATTTACTTCCTGTCCACGCTTCTACCCTCCACCTGTCTCCTGCCACTGTCAAATATAATCAGTGATTTTAAAAGTCCGTTACAACATTCAAAATAATGAGCGATGGGATTTGAAAGCAGGCCCTCTTGGACCAGAGACTAAATCTGGCGCGTTAGACGACTCGGCTATTTCAATTTCCAAAGGAACAAATACTTGTCAAAAATAAGACGGAAAATATAAATGTAAAAAAAAAACGCTCCAGAAGATACATAACATCATTGCTTCAGGAAAATACAGTGCTTCAGACATAGTGTAGCATATGAGGCTATGCATGTTGTGTTTGTTTTCATGCAAATTGAATCTGAAAACGCTGAAAAGGCTTTTAAAATCACTGGTTATATTCAGAAACCATCAAAGCCAAGTATGTAACAGGCGCCTTTTAAGAAAGCTGTGTAGGAGATTCAAACGCTGAAAAGACTTTTAAAATCACTACTTATATTCAGAAACCATCAAAGTCAAGTATGTAACATGCCTCTTTTAATGAAGCTGTGCAGGAAGGCTTAAGCGGAAACCTGGTTATAGCCAAAATGGCCACTCACTGCAGCAGTAGCAACAACGCCATCTATATAATTTACGAAAATGGGATTGTGGACCAGCATGAATCTGAAGGAGATAGATATAATTTACGGAAATGGGATTGTGGCCCAACATGAATATGAAGGAGAGTACTCTGGTTCAAAGCCAAGCTCACAGCATAGTTGGAAAGGATGCAGAGTATGGTTGGATGGATGCAGAGTCAGGAGCTCACAGCATAGTTGGAAAGGATGCAGACTATGGTTGGATGGATGCAGAGTCGGGAGGATGGAGTAGTCACCAACCAACGGGGTGGTGAGTAATTGCTCGGGACGTCTAGGCTGTGAAGGGACTGGCCGGGCGTTTGCAGGGATAGATCATCGGAGTCAGAGTTATCATGTAGGACATGTAACAGAAATTTCCAATTCTGAACAAATGCGGAATAAAACTCAGAGACAGAATCGAGATAGAAATGCCGAATAGATCATACCTCCAACCATTGATGCTACTTGTCTTACTGTAGAAGATTTCACTGTTCCACACAGGTTTAGCTTCCTGTACGGTACTTCCAAGCTCTGCTTTCTCTTTCTTGATGGCGTAAAACTGAAGGGGATTGAGATAGTGAGCTTGGGGACCAAAAGGGGTTTTAAATAGCCAAGCTTCCATCAAGCTTCTGATGGTTATGTGTCAAATGTTCCACAAATCTAGGTGATGGACCACTCCAAAAGCTTCCAACAAGAAAACGGTTGCCAAACCAAATGAACCGTCGACAGTTTTGAGGAGCCGCTGAATGGATGCAGATGATGAACCGTCAGCCCGCTGAATGGATGCGGATGCGGGAGCTTACATTCTCCCACTTGGTCCATACTTCCAAACTTAATGTCTCATCTTAAAACCCATTGACAATCTGTATTAAGTAATAGATATAAGAATCATGGCGATAAGTCCTCTTATGACAAGTATTACCTTCCATGTATTACTATGTTTTTATTGCTATTTTAATTTATGTGGCAACAATTTTTTAATGAATAAACCTTATGTTTATTCTTGGTCCTCATAGATGAATTTTCTCAAATTAAATTAAGGTGCACATATGTATGAGAAAATACAACACAGTAATTAAGAATTTCATTAAAAATAACATTGTCTATACAATGAGAAGCTACATAATGGAACCAAGTCCCATATTCATTACATGATCCTTGAATTTAAACGGTGGCATGCCCTTAGTCAAAGGATCAACGATCATCAACTCAGTGTCGACGTGCTCAATGACCACTTTCTTTGCTTTAACACGTTCCTTGATGGTTAAATACTTAATGCCGATGTGTTTATTTCGACTCTCACTTTTGTTGTTTTTAGCCATAAAAACAGCAGCTGAATTGTCGCAATACATTCTCAATGGCTTAGAGATAGAATCCATAATTCTAAGCCCAAAAATGAAACTCTTAAGCCATACACCATGTCAAGTAGCCTCAAAATAGGAGACGAACTCGGCTTCCATAATGGAAGTGGCAATCAAGGTCTGCTTGGCACTCCTCCATGATACAGCTCCACCGGCCATCATAAAAATGTATCCTGATGTTGATTTGCATGAATCAACACATCCAACAAAGTCAGAATCTGAGTAACCAATTACTTCCAAATTGTTCGTCCGTCTATACATAAGCATGTAGTCTTTAGTTCCTTGAAGATACATCATTACTTTCTTTGCAGCTCTCCAGTTGTCTATACCTAGATTACTCTGATATCGTCCCAACATTCCCACAACAAATGCAATGTCAGGTCTTGTGCAGACCTGAGCATACATTAGGCTTCCGACAGCAGAAGCATATGGAATGTTCTTCATTTGTTCCCTTTCAAGGTCGTTCTTCGGGCATTGGTTCAAATTGAACCTATCACCCTTCACAATGGGAGCTATACTAGGTGAACAATCCTTCATCCGAAATCTCTCTAAAATTTTATTAATATAGGTTTCCTGAGACAGACCCAAGAGGCCTCGAAATCTGTCTCTATGGATCTTAATGCCAATGACATAAGATGCCTCACCCATATCCTTCATATCGAAATTTTTAAAGAGGAATTGTTTCACTTCATGCAGCATACCCTTATCATTGGTTGCTAGCAAAATGTCACCCACATATAAAACAAGAAAACAAATTATACTCCCACTAACTTTCAGGTATATACATTGATCCATAATGTTTTCTGCAAAACCAAAAGAAGAAATTACATTGTGGAATTTCAAATACCATTGGCGGGATGCTTGTTTTAAACCGTATAAGGATTTCTTGAGCTTGCAAACCAATTGCTCACCATCACTAGAGGGGAATCCTTCAGGTTGTTTCATGTAAACCTCCTCCTCTAGATCTCCATTTAGAAAAGCCGTTTTCACATCCATTTGATGCAACTCCAAGTCAAAATGGGCTACTAATGCCATAATAACACGCAAGGAATCTTTCTTAGATAGAGGAGAGAAAGTCTCCGTGTAGTTGATTCCTTCTTTCTGAGTGAATCCTTTAGCAACAAGTCTAGCCTTGTATCTCTCAATGTTGCCCAATGAGTCTTTCTTTCTCTTAAAGACCCATTTACATCCAATGGCTTTTGCACCATTAGGCAACTCAACAAGATCCCAGAGTTCGTTACTCTTTATAGTTCATTCATCTCTTCCTTCATGGCATCGTACCATAATTCTGATTCTTTGCAATTCATGGCTTGTGAAAAGGACTCGGGATCATTTTCGGCTCCAACATTAAAGTCAGATTCTTGCAGATACACAACATAATCATCAGGAATTGCTGATCTCCTTGGTCTAGTAGATCTTCTCAATGTTGTATCACTATCTTCTTGAGAAGTATGTGGTTCAACTCGTTGTTCAAAAGTGCTTGGAAACTCTTGAACTACCTGATCTACTAGAATGCCATCAGCAGCTTGTGGAACTTCAACAATTGGTTGTTCAACACCAGTTTGTACTTGAGGGGTGCTGTGAACAATAACCAATCTATCACTTGAGGTGGAAGGTTGAGATTCTGAATGATCCTTCTCGGAAACTATGTTCCTGGTTAGATTGCTCCCACTGATTAAGTCATTTTCAAGAAATTTTGCATTTCTTGATTCCACAATCCTAGTGTCGTGAGATGGACAATAAAATCTGTAACCTTTAGACCTTTCAGCATATCCAATGAAATACCCACTAATGGTCCTTGGGTCCAGCTTATTTTCTTGTGGATTATATATTCTCACCTCAGACGGGCATCCCCAAATGCGCATATGTCGCAAACTCGGTTTCCAACCTTTCAATAATTCAAATGGCGTTTTAGGAACGACCTTGGTTGGAACTCGATTTAATATATACACTGCCGTCTTAAGTGCTTCAGTCCACAAGGATTTAGGAAGATTGGAGCTGCTAAGCATACTCCACACCATGTCCAATAAAGTTCGGTTTCTTCTTTCTGCTACACCATTCTGGTCGGGTGAATTAGGCATGGTGTATTGGGAAACAATCCCATGCTCTTGAAGAAATTTAGCGAATGGCCCAGGTGCTTGTCCATCTTTTGTGTATCTACCATAATATTCTCCACCTCTATCTGATCTCACGATCTTAATTTGCTTGCCGCATTGTTTCTCTACTTTAGCCTTAAATATCTTAAAGGCATCTAATGCTTCGTTCTTATTATGAAGCATGTAGAGATACATATATCGTGAGTAATCATATAAAAGAGATGAAGTATCTCTGACCATGTGAGTCCATCTCTGGACTACATATATCGGTATGTATGATCTCTAATATGTCCGAACTCCTATTGGCATCTTTCTTTGACTTGTTGGTCTGCTTTCCTTTTATGCAATACACACAAGTCTCAAAATCAGTGAAATCCAGAGTATTAAGTACTCCTTCATTTACCAATATTTTAATTCTTTCTATGGAGATATGACCTAACCTCCGGTGCCATAATTTAGAAGAATCTTCATTAATAACACATCTTTTAGTGCCAGTGTGAACATGCATTGAATCATAAGTGACATTGTTTTGTAAATTAATGCAGTAAAGATCATCAGACAAAATACCATTCCCAACATAATCAGATTTATAAAATAAACTGACGGATGTTTCTGAAAAGTTAAAGGAATATCCAAAATGTACAAGTCTTGAAACTGAAATCAAGTTTCTAGAAAAGCTTGGAACATAAAAGATCTTCTCTAATTCTAAAACAAAGTCACTACTTAAAGTTAAATAGCATGTTCCTATAGCTTCCACATGCGAGCCCATCTTGTTTCCTGATAAGATGCTTTGCTCACTTCCCATTGGCTTCCTTAGGTTTTGCAAATGCTGCAAGGAATTCGAAATGTGAATTGTTGATCCAGAATCAATCCACCAAGTGTTAATATTGACATTAACCATATTAGATTCATAACAAACAAACGAGATTGCATTACCTTTGTCCGCAAGCCATTTCTGAATTTTTTCGCATTCCTTCTTTATGTGTCCCTTCTTTTTACAGAAGAAACACTTGGAATCCTTCTTAATATTAGCTTGGGGAGGTACTTTACCTTTCCCTTTCTTATTGGCTTGAGATTTGCCCTTCCTATGCGTTGCCAGCATTGCACTTTCTCCCAGTTCCATCACCAGTCTTTCTTCCTCTTGAACACACATGGTCATGAGTTCATTTATTGACCATTTATCCTTATGTGTGTTGTATGAGATTTTGAAAGGTCCATATTGGTGCGGAGGGGTGTTCAGAATGTAGTGCACCAGGAAAGACTCTGATATTTAACCTCGAGTTTCTTCAATTGAGCCACATTGTCCCTCATTTGCATAATGTGCTCGTGCACACCTTTCACACTGGTGAGCCTTATGGATGAGAACTTCATGATTAGGGTGCTTGCTAGATCCTTGTCTGAAGTGACGAATTGATCATCAATGGCTTTTAGCAAATCTCGGACCCTTTCATGCTGATCAACTGAACCACGAATACCAGCTGAAATTTTAGTCTTAATGAACATCATGCTTAAACGATTAGATCGCTCCCATCGCTCATAAAGCGTGATGTCTGCTGCAGTGCTGGTATTGGTGAGTGCTGGTGGTTCATCTTTCCTAATAGCATAATCTATGTCCATCCATCCCAAATGAAGGAGAATTATCTCATTCCAGACCTTATAGTTATCTCCCTTAAGTTCAAGGATATCAAAACGAATTTCAGAGAAATTTACAGGTTGTACAACTGCATAAAAATAAAGATCACATGCTTACGTTAAAATTGAAACCAAATAAAATTTCATGTTTTATCAATGTAAATTCATGCTCTAAGATTGAATCTAATGACACAAAAATTACCTGTGGGCTAAATTTTTAATTCAAGCAGATTCAAATATTTTTCATGATAAAACTATTAATTCATAATTCTTGTGGATAAGTTATGAATAATTCAATATTTTATCCTAATTAATTACATAAATATAACAAAAATTCTTGTGAGATAAAATTTATTATATTTAGTATAATTAATTACAATTAATGTCTAAACTTTCTTTATGTGATCCTAAACAAAAAATATAATATTAATTAATTAGAGATGCTGTGGCTATTCTCTAATTAAATATCATATAGATCACTAGACATTATTGCTGTTCACTGCAACAAAACAAGCTTCAAATGAACAGATCTGAACGAGGACAAGCTAAGAAATTTAAACTCCATTGTCAGTTCCAGAATTTAAAACAACTCAATATATATATGTCTATCTATAAGCCCATATACTTCAAGAAAACGTTCACCAAAATGCTATTTGATAAAATACAGCTTCAACAATGTACAATTCAGTAAACTTACGATCACCCAAAATAAAATTCTTTCCAGCTAAGAAAGCATGTATTTTTACTAGAGCCTGAATATAAAGATTTCATTTTAGGCTTCAAGATTTCTTAGTTTTACCTTAAAATAAATATGATAATTAGGCAACCTCAACAAGTTTTAACTCAATATAAACTTCTCTATAGCTAAGAAGCTAAATACAAAAAGTATTCCCGTGAATTTGAACTCAGAGATAGAGAAAACAGAAAAATAAGTTGAATATTTATTTAAACTTATGGTATTTTCCTTAACGGTCAGTTCACAGTAGAAACTTCGACCTACTTCACACCAAATTAAATTAAAACAGCCCGATCACTTAAAAATATTTCCAACTTCTAATAAGTTTGTACATGAATAGGGGCATTCTAATCTACAAGATTTCATCAAACTTGAGTCAATTTAACCTTCACTGAAACAGTAACAAAATGTTGTGCAGAATGACCAGATTCTCGTAGGAAACTTAAGTGATGCAACGAAGAATGCAAAGCGCCCATTATCCTCAAATCACAGTGGCAGCCCAGGAAGAGATCACGCCCAGCCTAGGGCAGCCCCAACAAATCACGGCTCAAGTCTAAACTGTCATTAGAGAGTCACGGCCCACTCTAATGGCCAGCAGCAGGGTAACAGACCAAGTCTGGGCAGCCAACAAGGGTCACGATCCAAACTAATACACAGCAGCAAGGTCACGGTCTAATTTAACAGCAGCAAGAAAGTATTGTCCAGCCTTTAGCAAACACAAGGATATCACACCCAGCTCAAAGCATCCCACAATAATGTCACGGTTCAACAATATGAATCAAGACAGTAGGGCGACAACCTTAGATGGATCGAAAAGAGAAGAAGACAGCCCCAAATAGTCCACGGCTAAGGGTGAAAGACCAACAAATTAACTCACGATTCATGTAAGAGATCAACACCCAAACAAACAATGCCAGACACACAGAAAAAACCTTACAATGGCAACTACATACAAAACACCAAGGCAGAGATAATGGCTCTGATACCAACTGTTAGCAAAAATTTCCGATTCTGAACAAATGCGGAATAAAACTCTGAGATAGAATCGAGATAGAAATGCCGAATAGATCATACCTCCAGCCATTGATGCTACTTGTCTTACTGTAGAAGATTTCCCTGTTCCACACAGGTTTAGATTCCTGTACGGTACTTCCAAGCTCTGCTTTCTCTTTGATGATGGTGTAAAACTGAAGGGGATTGAGATAGTGAGCTTGGGGACCAACAGGGGTTTTAAATAGCCAAGCTTCCATCAAGCTTTTGATGGCTATGTGTCAAATGTTCCACAAATCTAGGTGATGGACCACTCCAAAAGCTCCCAACAAGAAAACGGTTGCCAAACCAAATGAACCGTTGGCAGTTTTGAGGAGCCGCTGAATGGATGCAAATGATGAACCGTCGGCCCGCTGAATGGATGCGGATGATGAACCGTTGGCACGCTGAATGGATGCGGATGCGGGAGCTTACAGGACCCTGCCGATAGCTAGATGAATGTGCTGTGAAGGGACGGGCCGGGCATTTGCAGGGATGGATCATCGGAGTCAGAGTTAGAATCATGCAGGACCCTACCGATAGCTGGATGAATGTGCTCCCTAGGAACCCTCTTTAGAGTATGGCTACTTCTTAGTCAGTTTCCTCACTACCAATAGTAAATGAACTCAGAGCTTTCTCATTCACATTTCAATCTACGGTACCGAACTTATTAGAACCCACCTACTCTTTCATATCTTACCTTCAAGTCATGAGAGAATCGAACTTATTAGAACCCATCTGCAAGTCATGAGGGAACCGAATTGATTAGAACCGATAATCTCTTTCATATCTTACCTTCAAGTCATGAGTGAATCGAACTTATTAGAACCCATCTGCAAGTCATGAGGGAACCAAACTGATTAGAACCGATAGTATTAGTTCGAAGCTCACTTATGAGAACCCACCTGTCCTTCTGCCAACCAGCTTCCACTAACGACGCCCGGCAAAATCCCAAGCAATAGACTACTCCTTTAATGTTGAATATAATTCTGGTGATATTGGAGAGTGGTAGCCCATGCTGGTAACCTAGCTTTCAAGTCTTTCTGTTCAATTAGAATAGTAAATGGCATTATACATACTACAAAGTATTGTTAAATTTAATGAAGATGACTTATTAGTTCGATTTTTTTTAATTCAGAGAAAGGATAAAAATGCAAAAAAAAGTTATTAGTATTAAATAGACTAGATTTTATATTTTATTTTTTTAAGAAGTATATTTAATATTTCAACATTTTTAAAGTATAGCTAAAGTTTTTAAATATTTTTTTAATTTAATTTAATTTACACATTTGTTCTCAGTTTTGGTTTTATTTTTGTATTTTTTGTTTTTATCAAAATTTGTAGAAATAAAAGTTTTATATTACTATTAAATATATTGTAAAATTTTGGATATAATTTTATTATTATTTTGAAATTGTATAGGAATTGCACTTTTTATTTCACGAAATTGTTATTTTAATAAAAAACATATAAGAAGATTAATCTATGATATTTGTAATTTTCTCATATAAAATGAATATATTAAATCTTATTTATGTTTTATTTTTAAAATGTCTATTTAAAAAAAAGTTAATGAATAATAATAAACAATTTTAAAGCTTTAATTAAATTTTAATAAAGTTAATGGATAATAATAAGCAATTTTAAAGCTTTAATTAAATTTGTAATTGATTTAAATTATAAATTATAGAGTATTCAAATATTATGTTTAGAATTTATAAATTATTGGAATATTATGTTTATTAATGAAATATTATATTATTGATATAATTTGAATTGTCAATATTAAGTAATTTTAATTCAAAATGTATTTTAATAATTATTAATTTTAATAGTTATTAATTCAAAATGTATTTATTTCCAAAATTGTATTGTAACATCTCCTATTTTTGGAAATATTTTTTTTTTTGAAAAATAGTATTAAGTGAGTTTTAACAATATTAATAAAAATACAACAACCTTATTTTTTTAGTTTAGTCCTCAAACACTTTAACCATATGGTCTTTAGTTTCTTTTGAGTTTTAAGTCGTTTTAAGTGTCGTACATCATTTATCATAAAACAATATCATTATAGCGACACTAATTTGATTTATGCTATGCTACCTTTATTTACTATCAGTTATATTGGTTTATGATCTAGTCCTCCTTGTCTTATATGTTATGTTGATCGCACTTGAATTGGCGTCAAGTTATGAATACTAAGTCATAAATTTTTACTCGTCATTTAGACACTTGATTATTTGTTAAACTATTTGATGAGCACAAGGGTTGGTTTAAAGGTTTTGATTAGCCTTTACGGCTAACACACAACTCTTGGTTTTCTTGTGTAGGTAAAGTGACCATGTTCTAAACTTCCTAGCTAACAAGGTAAACCCTAAGCTAGGGACACAATTTACCCTAAGATCAAAGGTGGGACATCGAAAATGGTTGTAAACTATGCAATGCATATACAAACCATTACAAGGTGTATACATTTACCAAACTTTGTGATAAAAATTAACCACCAACTATCTCGTGAGACTATGCGAAAGTGGGACACAAAAGATGATATAAACTAATCATAACATAAACATTGCAAAGGTATAAATGATCACGATGGTTAGCCATGAAAGTTAATTGATGCGATGCGAACTTAATGGTTGACCGCACAGGCCATGTGGAATCTTTCATTACTCCAGCTGTCGGTAGTTAGACTTAATGCAAAACCCTAGGGGTTTAATGGCATTTCAAAAACCGTGGGAACTTGTCCTAGAAGCTTCGTCTCTTTTGATTTTTTCTCTGTAGAGCTCTGTTGGGTTTTCGTTTAGTATTTTAGGTAGTTTACTGTTGGTTCCAGGGTGGAGGAGCCGAGTTACTTGGTCCTCGACACCCATACTCCTTGCCTGCACGCTTGCAACTTTGTTGATGGTTTTGGCTAAATTCTTGAAGCTCGCAGAGATAGGTAAACTCCTATTCACAAATGTTAACGATTTTCAGTAGTTATAACAGTTTTTACCATAACAAAGTTTGACCCCTACGTATGTGGTGTGCAAGAGGCAACAAACGGTTCTTTGTAATCAAGTCTTGGTTAGTCGTTGTGTTGGAAGATCCTACGGTCCGGGTAATACCTTTTACCTCACCTTTCGTGGCTCTGATAGCTTGTGGCACCGTGGACTGTACTGCATTTCCATGGCAAGTTGGAACTCCATTTCTGCTTTTGACATTGGGTACGAGAGAGATAAGTTTCTTGATGTAAGGCCCCTTTTTTAAAGGTTGGAACATGAAATGAACAACCTTTGACCATGGAGTCGAGGTTACTGTAAATATGGGAGATTGCATTCAATGTTATCATTTTTGTTATTTTTAAAGAAAAAGTCCTGTGACTGTCTGTAATTAGTCTATTTCTAAAAGAACCTTGTGAGGGTTCCCATAAAGTAAAAACTTAGTTGTTTGATGCTACAGTTTGTTGTTTTTGTAAAACTGGAATGCAGTCATGAGGCCTTCACTCTACCATTCTTGTTTTGGAAAAGGGTCGTAGGCCACTGTCAAAATGATTCCCATTATTAAAAGAATTTGTTACAGTTTTAAAAGCAATATTAAGTTAAGATGACTATGCTCTTTTCTAGTTATAATTTAATGTGTAGTTGGGAAAAGATGATTAGCGGATTTGATCTTTGGTTTCCTGAATAACAAGAATGAGTGATTAAAATAAAATCATGAGGCTTCTGTCAAATGGATTTACTGTTTTTATTAGTGGATAATATTGATTTTTATAGCAAATGAATTAGTCTATAAGGCTGTTATGTTTTTATTATGTGTGATTTCAATACAGATGACAATACCTACATGGCCTTCATCCCATAACCTAGCTGTGGCCTGTCGATAATGTCGACTTGGTATTAACTTAAAACAGTTTGTAGAAAAATTGCCCTAATTACTTATACTGAAACTCTATTAAAAGAAAACCCTAACCCTAACTGCACTCGATCTTTAAACCTGGTTTCAATATTATTTTAACTTTTAAAGGGATTGTTTACCCTATCTGTAAACTATAGTTTAGGTTGTTTAGGCTGGAACTCGGTCGTAGAACAAAATCTTGATAAGATCTTGACTATAATTATATGTTGTGTATAGCTTCTTTATCCCGGGTTATAGATTCAAACACTCTGCTTTGTTTTGATTATAACAGTAACTAGATTATTCAAAGGTATTTCTGATTTTACATTATAAAACTTCTTTGAAAGTTTGTCTTTATTAATATTTAACAATTTTATGTAGTTACTTATAAACTTTGCAAAGTGGATATATACACTGCAACAGGTTTTTCAAAGTTTCTTCCTAGTCTTTATTTAATGTATGTGTTATCTTTTTTTAAAACCCGACTAACAGAAAAATTATCACTAAAACAACAATATAGTATATTAAGATAACCGAGATAGAGAACTATAGTTAATATAACAAGATGAAGAAAAAACATCATTAAGCTAAGGCTAACCTAACAGAAGCACTTAGATCAGTAAGCTTTAAACCTTCACTTAACTAAATTAAATTGGAGGTTTCTCTTCTTAGAATAATCAAATTAAGTTTTAATAATTTTGTAGATGATACTCTATCTATAGATAACTTTCATATAGAAAGTACAGATCATAGATAATAACCATTAATTTAAGTTTTGCAGCTACTGAGTGTACTTCTAAATAGAAATACATACATAGAAATAAATCACAAATAATTAACAGAAGTTAGAACCTAGATAATATGCAGAAGGGGACAAACACCCAAAGGAGACTGTTCCACCCAACCTTATCCTGAAGCAGCCAATATTACTTGCTTAGGACCCCTGATCCTATTCACTAAAGCACTAGGACGAAGATCACTGGATAATAGACAACACAGCAACTTGCTACCACTTAGCACTCAGTATCAGACTTAGCTTAGCAATTCCACTTTAGCTATCCCCTCATCAAATTCATTGTGTGCCTGAATTTTCAGTTTGTAGAATTCGTAAGGTTCATTCACTTGAAAAAAAAATGAGTAGTGAGCCTCCTGCTCAATTTGATGGTATTTATAAGATTTCCTAGGTCTTTGGGTCAGTTCTGGAATTAAATGAGCTACCAGCTCAGTTCCCCCTCTTAGGGAACATGACCACAATTTTAGGGATTATGCTTCCTACAACAACTATAAAGTGAAATGTTAGTGCTGCCACTTTTCAACTAGCCTTCTACAGTTGCTCATTCAATAGTTTCCCTTGGATAGGTGTCTCTTCTATTTAATTATTAAAATAAGTAATTCTTCAATTACAATCATCCTTGACCAACTTGGTCATTAAAACTTTACAATAAATTTAACATAATATTTTCTGAAATAAATAATAAATATTTATTTTTCAGTTCTAGGTGTGTTACAAACACCCCCCTTAAGTTCAACATTATCCTCGATGTTGCTTAACATTATTCTGAGTATTCCTGGAACAGATTTGGATATGCCACCCCCATATTGCTCTCCAATTCCCAGTTTGCTTCATCTGGACTGAGGTGTTTCCATTGCACCTTTACATGTCCAATGGTATGATTCCGGAGAAAAAATTCTCTCTTGTCGAGAATATAGTCCGGTTCCACCTAAAAATCTCCTTCGGGTTCTACCTGAATCATATTCCAGTCAATCACATGAGTAGCATAGTGTACATACTTTTTTAATATAGAAATATGGAAGACATTACGTATTCTAAGAGTAGGTGGCAAAGCTAACTGATATGCCACTGGCCCCACTCTTGCTAATATTTCGAATGGTCTGCAATACCTGGGTGCTAATTTAGCACAACTCCCTAGTTTAAAGGAGCTCTTTTTGAGTTTTACCTTAACAAATACTTGCTCACCTACTCGGAATTCTTTCGGAGTTCTTTTAAGGTTAGCATGACTCTTTTGTCAGTCCTGAGCAGTTTTCAAATTACTTTGTACTTGCTTCACTGTTGGTTCCAATTATTTTAGCAATTCATATCCTAACATCAATATATCAACTGGACTGCTCCATGTAATAGGAGTACTACGTTTCCTACCATATAATATTTCAAAAGGACTAAGTTTAGTTGAAGCTTGATAATGATTATTATAAGCAAATTCAACTAAGTGCAAATAATCTTTTCCCCTCTCTGGATAGTCTCTAACATACATTCATAACACGTCTTCTAGTACAATAATTGACGCTTTATGTTTGTCCATCCGTTTACTGATGATAAGCAGTACTGCAATTTAATTTAGTATCTAGTCCTTTAAATAAAGGTTTTCAAAAATTACTAATAAAGTTAGGATCTCTGCCCGAAATGATTACCTTCGGAATTCCATGTAACCGAAAGATTTCTTTCATGAAGATGCCAGCAATATTGGTAGCTTTATGAGTTGTTTTAACAGGTATAAAGTGTGCTACCTTTCTTAGTTTATCCACAACTACCATTATTGAATCATTTTGTTTCTGGTTTATAGGAAACCCAGTTATAAAATCAAGACTGATGACTTCCCATTTCCAATTTGGAATTGGTAATGGTTGTAAAAGGTCCGCTAGGTGTTGATGTTCAGCTTTAAATTGCTGAAATTATATACACCTAGCTAAAAATTCAGCAACTTCGTTATTCATATTAGGCCAAAAATACTCTTTTCTCAACATTGTAATTATCATAATTTGATACCCTAGATGTCTAGAATAAGGACTTTTGTGTACTTCATTCAAAATCAACAGTTTAACTTCCGGTATGTTAGACACATAAAGTTTGATCTTATACAACATTAAGCCTTTTTCATTTAAACTGTAGTCTGTATTTATATTTTTAGATACATTCCGAGTTACTTTTTCTCTTAAACTTTGGTATTCCGTGTCCCGTTTTATTCATTCTTCCAATTTATCCTCTAATTCGGTTTTATAACTGTTCATGACAGCTATAAGACTTGTGATTGCATTTATGCTTAAGGCATCAACCACTTTATTTTCCTTTCCTTTAATGTGTTTGATTTAAAAATGATATTCACTGAGGAAAGCTAACCATCTAGTTGCATTTAGACTTTGTTGATCAAACAAATATTTTAAGCTTATGTTATCAGACATTAGCAAAAATCTTTTACCTCTTCGATGATGCTGCCACATTTTTAAAACATGGATTATGGTAGCCAACTCTAAATCATAAGTTGCATAAGTTCTTTTGTGTGTTTTTAAATTCCTCGATTCATAAGCAATTACGTGACCTTCTTGTGTCAGTACTCCACCCAAACCTTCATTGCATGCATAAATGCATACAACAAAATCTTTGTCTGGATCTGCTATTTTTCAAATGGGTGCAGTGGTTAATAGTTCTTTTAATTTATTAAAATTTTCTTCGTGCTTTTGATCCCAAACAAACCTCTTTCCCTTTTTCTGTAATGATGTTATAGGATTTGCAATTTTCGAAAATCCTTCTATAAATTTTCCGTAATAACTCGTTATTCCCATAAATGATCGTACATCAGTTACGTCCTTGGGAATAGGCCAATCAATTATTGCTTTTATTTTATCTGGGTCTACCGACATTCCTTCTTTGGATATCAAGTGCCCTAGATATTTTATCTTATCTTTATAAAATTCTCATTTACTGAACTTAGCATACAGTTTATGTTCTCTTAAAACTTGTGGTATTATCTGCAAGTGTTTGTTGTGTTCTTGTTTTATTTTAGAATAAATTAATATGTCATCTATAAAGACGAATACAAATTTGTCTAAGTATTTTCTTAGGACACCCTTCATTAAGCACATAAAAGTTGTCAGAGCGTTTGTTAGCCCAAAGGGCATAACCACAAACTCATAGTGCCCGTATCTCGTTCTGAAAGCACCCTTAAAAATATCTTCGTCTTTATTTTTGACTTGATGATATCTGTATCTCAAGTCTATTTTTGAAAATATCATCGCTCCGTGTATCTAATCAAATAGATCATCGATGCGGGGAAGAGAATATCTATTTTTAATTGTCATTTCTTTCAGTTGACGGTAGTCTATACATAGAGGTAATGTACCGTCTTTCTTCTTAACAAATAAGACAAGTCCTCCCCAAGGGGATACACTTGGTCTTAATAATTTTTGTCTATTAGTTCTTGCAGTTCTAATTTTAATTTGTTTAGTTCTAAAATGTTCATTCGATAAGGAGCCTTTGAATTAGGTACAACTCCTAGTACTAATTCGATCGTAAAATCCATATCTCTCTTTGGAGGTAATCTTGGAATTTCTTCTGGGAAAACATCCAAGAAATCTTGTAGGATTGGAATATCATTGAATTTTGGTTTGTCTTCTTTATCAATTTGTTCGTTATTTATTATGTGTACAAAAATACTTTACAACCTATTCTTACACCATTTTCTTTCCAGCCAATCCATACCTATCAAAACATCGTAAGATCCTAATGGTAGTACATTTGATCCATATTTATGCAGGAATGCAACAGAATACACAAATAACCATAGAAACAAATATGCAGCGGAAATAACACTTCATTTCATTAATCAATAACTGAAACTGGTTTACATACAAAATGGAAATAAATTAGCTAGAGTGTTGGTAGCTTATCTCTGAGAAGAGATGTGGTGGCTACATGCCTTTGAACTCTGTGTTACAATGAGGCTCGAAGGCCTATATATTATTGAGAAACAATGAAAACCCTACACGTCCAAAAACCTAACCCTAGGAGGTGAAACGCCAGAATGTGAGCCCCGTTGGGTAACTTGGTACATCAATTTCCCAGGGTCGTAACTTTAGCATACTACCTCCGTTTGACGTGCATGTTACATCGTTAGAAAGATCTGTTTAAGGACTACATCCATAATCAATAAATATGAAGTCCGAAACGGACTCATATTTTCTTGACCATTCGATGTCGAAAAAACGTCGTTTAGGGCCTCAAAACAGCTCCGGAAGTTTAGGACCCGAAAACAACCAAAAATAGTAAATTGTGCTACTATTAAGGAAACTGGAAAACTGAAAGAAACAATGGTGGGGGTCCAAGTGGAATAGGTGGGTGGCCACCAATATCCTTTTGGATCAACATTTAACTTGACTTGAGTTTTAAACTGGCTCATAAACAAATAACAGTTTTCAACATAATTAACTACTTTCCTTTTATTCCCTGTGGTTAATTGAACTAGCCAAGACTTTTCAAACATTTTTAAAGATAAATTGTATTTTTCCACTATGCTAGGTGACACATAACTTAAACTCGTACTTGGATAATTAGAATGGAAATAGACTGATTTTGTATCATACCTTGTACTTCCACCATGGAAGTTTGATGATCATCCTGTCGGTTCTTCAAGGCTGCATTTATTCTGGGCATTTCATTTTCTACATCTCCAACTGTTTCCTCTTCCTGAATGGTATGAACATTGTTGAAGTTCCCTTTCATATTCAGACAATACTTGGCATAATGTGGTCATTGACATTCCCAACACTTTATAGGTTCTTTATGTTCATTATTTTTAACGTAACTGTTAGGCATATCCTTGCCTTTTGGTGCTGTAGTATTTAGAATGAAACTCTAATGAATTTTATGGCAAGACTAACGATGGGAATTTCCAAGTGAGTAAAGTGGATTTTTCTAATGAGACATAAATTTCCATACATTAAAGTATTGTAAAGGAGTTCAATTACTGAATAAGGGTTTAGCCTTTGGATGGTAAGTGAAAGATGCAGAGATCACCTAGAATCAAATGCAAATTGGTTTCAAGCAAGGTTTGAAAGTTGGGATACAAGATCATTACACAGAGGCGTATGAACGGTAGAGTGTTCCTCTCACCTGCACTAGTAGTTTCGAGATTTGAGGTAGAAGCATATCTGTAAACTTGGAAATATAATTTGACAAATTCCAAAATGATGCATTCTTTATTATAAGAATTGAAACAATACTCTCACAATATATTCTCCCCTTGGAAGCAATGCTCCCCATTGAATGCTCATTCAATGGAAGAAGGGTACTCATAATTTCTCTAAAATAAAAATAAAGGAAAATTAGAAAATAAAGGCTTTACAAGACTGATCATATGATTAAAAAAAACGAAATTAAAAAAAAATGTTTAAATTTATATGAAGTCATGCATAGAGAAAAGAAAACTAAGTAATTATAAAAGAGTCATCCAGACCAAGGTTGATCATCCTTCAAACCCTTATAATAAGGCTGCAAGTCTAAATAATGATGATTGTAAAAGCTTCATCGATATCAAAAGTAATCATCATTTCATCCATTTTAATAATGTTGCAAACTTTAAAAATTGATGATTGTTGGGTTAAGAATTAATTTGCATAGTGTAACAAATATGAATAAATAGATTTTTTATAAAATTAAAAATTTATTGTTTAAATTTATTTGATGGTATGAATATTAAAGATAAAAAAGAAACAGTAAGCTGCTGATTTGATGGAGCATTTGTGGGGGAAGATGGAGCATTTCAAACCTTTGGAAGACGGCTCTAAAAAAACCTACTTGGAAGTAAACGAGAAGGTTGTAGCATACTTGGAGTCCAGCTAATCTCTTCAGATTAGCCTAGTACAACCAAGTGAAAAATTGAGAAGTTGTCTTCTGTTTTTTTTCTGCTACAATTTTTTCTCGTTGACCCGTCAAAATGGTTTTTTTTTTTGCTTTTCTTCTTAGCATTTTTTAAAGCTAGGTTTAGGGTTCCTTTTCTTGGATTAGGGGTTTTTGGGTGGTTTCTCTAAACCCTCGTTCATGGGCTTCCTTTCCCTATGTGATTGATGTTGGAAGGTGTGAAGGGGTGGGACGCGCACTTGCAGTACGTTGTGAATGTTGTCCAACTGTGACAAGCTATGAATGAGGCAAAAGGAGAAAACCTTTTCAATGACAAACCCTTCTCCTCTTTACATTCTAGAGGTTAAAGTGGTCTAGTCTGCAAGTAAACCCGTGTACAGTGATCCGAATCGTTTGGGGGAAGAAAGAAATCTAAAGTTTTCAGGGGAGAGGGCGAGGGCTCGTCGAAGGATTAAGGCTTACAAAGCTAGGGAGGGTTTGGTTTGATTTGAATTGGGAGCATATGTAAATCTAGATAGAGTTGAAATGATCTCAAAATGGGCATTAGTAGGAAGAATAGAGTATGCAAAAAATAACAGAGCTGATTTGTTAGCTTAGGTGAACAAAAATTGGGTTTCGTAAGTAGGTTATGCTCCACGAATCAATGTTTTTGTCAACGACTGGATAATATTTATATTTCCAGATGAAGGGAAGCTGATAAAAATTCTAGGGAGAATTTGGTTCTACAATGAAGGTTCCTTGTTTTTAAAGAGATGGCACGTTGTGCTTAACCCTACGAAAGAAAGGAAACTAAGAGACATCTTTGGATGCTCTTTCCTAGATTCTTGTTGGAACTATGGACATAGAATACCTTGGATGGTTTAGTGAACTCGGCTGGAAAATTTATTAGAATTGACAAGAATTCATTTTATGGGATAAATAAAAGGATGGTGAGGATCATGGTGGAAGTAAATATATTTGAGGGGCTTCCAACAGAGATCGAAGTCATTTGGGGCACTAGAATTATCCATCAGAAGATGGATTATCTCCATATCCCTTTCAGATGCTATTTTTGTTGAGAAATCGGTCATGTAAAAGCATAATGTCCTTTCCTCCTTACGGGTGTAAGGCCATTTCGGACTGAAGATCTTGAGGATTCGCCAATTTCAGTTTTTTCTAGACAAGGATTTCATAAAAGCTGTTCACCTGTCGCCATTGGACACAAACTCCCGGGTAAGAGCAACTATGACTCTTCTACACATTATGAAGATGTTACAAAAGAAGAATTAACTTTTTATTTTTCTATGTAAAGAGATTTGGATCATTGTCTTTCGCTTGTGAGAATTTTAGTTCTTTGAGGCATAAATTAGATGGAATTAACCCTAGAAGAAATATGGAAAGGGAGTTAAAACTTGAGTCTCCTTTAAATAGTTTGTTGGATAAGGGGTTTATGGGGGGGATTTATTTGGAAGCTAAACTATTAGAGACAAACCCTTTTAGGGTTTTTGAGGCTCTTCCTTGGGAAAAAGGGAAATTGTGTGAGTTCTGCTTTATTTACGATGGATAAGGAGAATGATGGGATAATCCAGAATCCCATGGAGGTTCCTGAAGTTTCCAACATGAATGAAAAAATTAATCTTTTGTCCCCGAGTGAAGCTCCTTTAGAAAGTGATTTAGAGCTTTTGAAGGAAAGTGGTTATGAGGCATTGAAAGTCCAGGGGTTAAAGTCTCCTCTTGAAGACTATTCCAAAATCCCTTCTTCCAATCTAGAGATACTTTCTATTCATCCTATCAGATTCCAAAACGTAACTATTATAAAGAAGAATATTTCCAAAAAAGTTACTGTTATTGATCTCGATCCTTTGGTTTATAAACCCTTATCAGTAAGACTAGAGGAAGCGTCATTTGTAAAAGGTTTAAGTGATTCAGTTGTTTTTGCTAGGGTACTTAGAGCACAAAACCCCTCCCATGTTCTTTCTAAATGAATTTTCTTTCCTTGAATGCGAGGGGATTGGGTAAGGCTGAGAGGGTGAGGGCCTTATCTAAACTTACATTTGATACTAACCCGATAATCATACTCTTGCAAGAAACTATGTGCCCAAATCCATAGCTTTATAAATAATTGGTAACTTACTACCAGGTCGGGGAATGTCTACTTTCGATGCCTCAGGTTTGTCTGGAGGTATCATGTCCTATTGGAATCCAAGGTTCATTAATCTTAAAACTTTCAAAACTAAGTGGGGTATCTTAATGGAAGGGAAATTGGGGTCTTTAGATCTTGATGTTTCCATCTTTAACATGTATGCCCCTTATAAAAAAAGACTGTTTTTTCGGTTACTCTATCAGATTTTGGATTGTTAAATGCTGATAATATTATTTTGGCGGGATATTTAAATTTCACTACCTCACCTGCAGAAATATGGGGACAAGGTGCAAAGACTGATGCTATGGCATATTTTTTCAAAAATCTTCTGAGGAGATTTGATAAGGTTGAAATTATTCCTCTAGTTCTGGACCCAACTTAGTCTAATGGAATAAGTGGGAAGGATGGTATTCTAATAAGATTGGATAGATTTGTTATTAAAGCTTCTCTTGTTCAATGTCTTTAGAGGTACACAACTTGGATTGCATAGACTAAAGTTTCAGATCATTGGCCTATCTTTTTGGAAACTGAGGGAACTCTTCTGAATCATAAATTTCCCTTCAAGTGCAATAGCTTCTGGCTTGATAATGAAGACTTCTACTCCTTTATAAAAAGAAGTTTGGTTAAACTTAAGTTGTGAAGAAGCCTTGAATCCTATAAATATACTTGTTGCTAAACTAAAACTTCTTAAGGAGGTTGTGACTAAATGGATAAATTTTAAAAATAAAAAGATTGGGAAGAGTTTACTAATCTTGAAGAACAGATTAGTAGCATACATATGAAGAAATCAGACTTTATAATATTTGAGGAGGAACTTCTTTTAACAAAAGTTCTTGAGAGGAAAAAAGACTTGATTCTGAATCACGCTGAAAAAGCTTGGAGGTTTAAAAGTAGAGCTTTATGGTTAAGTTTGGGTGATAATTACACCAGATTTTTTCATTCCTTTGCTTCTAATAAAAGGAACATGAATTCTATTTGGGAATTAAATCATGAGGAAGGTATCTATGTTAAAGGGCAGTGTGGACTTAAAAGTTTGGATAAACAGTACTTTGGGAGTATTTTCAAAGCAGATAGAAATTGTTCTCTTCAAACTCAGCTTAGTAATGTAAAAATTATCCATGTTTTCTTCGATTAAGAGAAAGGCGAAATTTTGGGGAAACAGGTGACTTTGAAAGAAGTTTAAGAAGGTTTGAAACTTTTTAAAAAGGAGAAGACTCCTCGCCCAGATGGGTGTACTGTGGACCTCTTTCTCTACTTTTTTATATTATGGGGTAATATTTGTTGGATATGGTGGAGATCTGTAGATCTGAAGGGTTTGACTCAGGGGTTGTTAATTATACCTTTATCACTCTTGTTTCAAAATGTAATAAGCTTGAAAATTTTGCATATTTCTGTTCAACAGCGCTTTGTAATCTGATCTATAAGATTATTTCAAAAATCATTTCAATTAGAATCAAACATGTTTTTACAAGATGATTATCTTCAGAATAATTTGGGTTTTTACATGACAAACAGATTTTAGATGCTATTGGAGTAGAACAAGACATCATACATTCAATCAAAAACAAAAAAATGAAAGCTCTACTCTTGAAGATGGATCTAGAAAAATCTTTTGATAGATTTGACTAGAGTTAATTAAGATTAATTATTATACAAATCGATATGCTCCTACTGGTTGTAAATTGGATCATGGCATGTGTATCTGCTGCAAATTTTGTTGTTTTGGTGAATGGGGACCCTTCTGGTTTCTTTATTAGTGGTAGAGGTATACGATAAGGTTGTCCTCTCTTCCCTCTACTTTTCTTGTTAACAATTGAAGGACTAAGCAAACTCATCCTTAATGTAAAGAATAAAGGGAAGGTAAAGGGAGTCAAAATGAGTAGAGTTTTTTCAAATAGCCACCTTCTCTTTGTTGATGTTGTCTTTCTTTTTGGCTTAGCCTCATTCGAATAATGGAGATGTTATAAAGAGATCATTAGTCTTGTTTGGAAGGCTTTTGGTATGTCTGTTAGTGTAAGGAAATCTAGTTATTATCATTATGAGCTTGACAAAGCTACTCTTGATGGTATCCTTTCTATTTTTCCTTACAGAACCCGTGAATTGGTAAATGGTTTCAAATATCTAGGTTATTTTATGAAGCCAAATGCTTATAGAGTGCAGGACTAGCAGTGGTTGCTAGAAAATTTTGAAAAGATAATAAAGAATTGGACTTTCAGACTACTTTCCATAGGCGGTAGGATTGTTCTTATAAAGGAATTTCTTATCAGTCTTCTTATCAGTTGGAAAATGAAATGTTTTATGTGGTTTGCTCAACAAAATTTCCTGAAAACTTGGGACAATTTGATGAAACGAGGTTGGTTTGGGCCAAGCATCTGAACTTTGTGTAAAATGGAATTGAAATATGTTGAGCATCTACTGTTAAATTGTATATTTACGGTTGAAGTCCGAAAAAGTTTATGTTTCTTACTAAAAATCTCTCAACTTGGGAAGGTGAAACTTTCTATCAGTGTGTTTATCAATGGCATAAAAACTGTAGCGACCTTCCTACTCTTCCAACCATCATCTCCTAGAAAATTTTGTCTATGAAGAATGTAAGTATTTTTGAAGATAAGCTTTAGGATCCGAGCACAATCTCTCTGCATATTTTAGCTTTGGAAAAAGATTGTAATCAAAGAATAGTGGCAGGGTTAAAAACAAGGGGTTTGCAGGATATCCATTTTTGTGGGGCTATTGGATATTTTGATAGAGCAACAAAAGATGGCTTGTGTGATGTCGGTGTGGTTATTATGTTAAATATCTCACANAACAAGGGTTTTGCAGGATATCCATTTTTGTGGGGCTATTGGATATTTTGATAGAGCAACAAAAGATGGCTTGTGTGATGTCGGTGTGGTTATTATGTTAAATATCTCACATAAGTTTAACTTCAAGCTCAACTGTGGTATTTGGTACTAATATGAAGGCTAAACTGCTTGCTCTGTGGTGCTTGTGTAAAGTTGCTTCAATTTTTGGAATTGTGACTACATGTTTATGGTGATTCAATGGTCATGATCAAATGGGCGAAAGAGGATTTTAACTTAAAAGTGGTTGGAATTCTACCTTGGTGTTACATGATTCGCACAAAACTATTTTTTTTTCTCATATATTAACTTCCAACATATATATAGGGAACAAAGTCAGTTAGCTAATGAACTTTCAAAATTAGCCTTGGAAGGAAAAGAAGGTGCCCTTTACTGGGAAGAAGTTGAGGAAAATTCTTCAATTTAAACTAGGTCCATCAACATCTTTGAGTACTAGATTCAATAGACTTTGAACTCTGTGATACTTTTGGTCTGCATGATGTTGGTTATCTGACATGCTTGAAGCCTCTCTTTGTATTTTGATTAGTTTTGTTATGCATGTTTGGCTCTTTTATCTGTAATTCTGGAACTTGAACTAACTGGTAGTACTCGTATGCTTATGTTTTTGAACACTCATACAGACTTTATAGATAAGTATTGTACTTTTTGATTCGCCATAAATAGAAAAAGTATGTTTTTTTCTACTGAAAAAAGAAAAAAAAATAGTAAACTAAACTCTAGAAGATTTGCACTTAAATTTTTGTGTTTTTTCTCCACAAAACGTGGTTAAAATAAATTCATGGGAAAGTTGCAAATTGTCAGAGTTTAACTTACTCCGGAAAGCAAACCATACAATTGTAAAAACACTATTAATCTCAAGCTTGTTCATCATTTCAATTTTATTTAAGACTACAATAATGATTGCTAAGTTGTGGTTATATATAATTTTAAATTGTCTCGAAATTAGATACAAAATATAATTATTAAGAAAAGGGCGATGATTGCTAAATTGAGAGTATATATTTTAATATTGTGAAATATATATAGAGAATGTCAACTCCAAACTTGAAAATGAAATTTTGAATATAAAAGATTAAATTTTAAATATATTAATATTGAACTTCAAAATATAAAATATAAAACATAAAAAATTAAAAAATATAAAACCAATTTATAAAATTATATTATATAACTTTGCGGATTTAGGATCTTTGAATAATATATTGAGAAACATATTTTGCAACTTAAAAATCTCAAAAATTTGTACTTAATTTTCAATTATATTTAATCCATCTTATTCAAAGTTTTTAAAATGGATAACTCATATTCTATATGAATACAGTAATTTATATTTTTATAATTAAAATGTTTGCAATAATATAATTTTAATTTTTTAATTATTAGATTACGAGGAAAAAAATTCATCTTTGGATATCTTACGTTCTTTGAGTTACTCACAAGGATTATATTTCTAAATTCATAAAATATCATTAAACACAATGACTAAAACAATATTCATCTATCTCATTTTGATATTTTACATAATTTTATAATTAACAATTAATAGATAACATCTTATATATTAGATTTCTATAATTAAAATTCCAAACCAATATGTAAATCATCATTCACATAATCAAAATTATGATTTTTGTAATTAAATGCTTTCCTATATAACTGTAAATATGTTTTTTATTTTTTGAACGCTATTCAAAGATTCCCCAATGTCTTAAAGATTTGATGTGGATTTCACACATCAACACTTTTTTAGGTATCATGTGATAATTATTATGTTTAGAATGATTTTAAATTATGTTATTTTCCATCCCTTTAAAAACAATGACAAAAACTCATTCAATTTTTAACTTGCAAAAATGTTCACAAATCAACTTCATAAATACTCAAGTACCATTCAAACAATTTTAAATAATCATATAAAATAAATATTTGAACTTGTGTGAATGTTTGAATTTCTTGGTAATGACTTATTTTGTAATGATTTTTATGAATTCCTTGTAATAAGACTATTAATATTCATAATGAATATAATGAATAGTTTACTTAATAAATCTCTTCAATAGGAAAAATGCAATACCGACATTAATATTGCTATTTGTATATTACAAAATTATTAAATACATTTAGTACAATATAGTATATAATTTTATAGAAGAGAACATCATCATTTATATATCATTCATTTTTTAACAACTAATTTTTAAAACAAATGTAATTATTATAATTGTTTTTATATGAAAAGTTTCTTTATATCTAGGAAATCATATTGCTTTCAAATTTCTCTCTCAAATGGACTTTCACTCGATTAATTCGAAAACTTGTTAATATGGTTCAATTCAGGATCCAAACATAACATATTATAGCAGCCAAGGCAACTAGTGGGATTGAGTTTATGAAGCTGCATATGAGCTTATTGATTTAAAACTACCCTAACATCTTATTAGGTATTTATAGTTATTTCTTTAGTTTTTAAATAGATAAAGACTATGTTAATTTAGCTTAAACTATTTAGATAGAAGATCTCTGCTTCTCGCTAACCTAGTTTCCCTAGTGGAAGATCAACAACTTTGGTCTATTTACCATTTTTTTTTAGTTTAACATAAAGATTCTCACTAGCTTGTTTTAAAAAAACTTATAAAATGTTCAACGTGAATCATTAGAAAAAGTTCTTTTATTGGTTTGTTAAAGGTATTAAACACTCTTTTGTCACTTGATGGTTGAAGGCTTGTATGGTCGAGTGAATCATGATATTATTTGCATTCTGATGCATGTTGGCAGTTATGCAGAAGTTTTTTTTGTTGTCCTTTTGTTTCATATGTAATTGCATTTGAAAGACAAATGAAACTCTACATCATCATTTAAGTAATTGTTGGTTGTGGAGTATGATTATGTTCTTTATTTAGAGGTATTGTTTCACTCGTGTTTGGATCCTAGTTCATGATAGGGGGTTTTGGGGTATTTCCCCCTACCATGGTCACTTTGGTAGTCGAGAGCAGCTTCCACCAAGATTTTTTCTTGGCAAAAATGTCTTGTTAAATATGTTGAAATATTGTAATTTCAAAGGCTATTCTAAATGTATTTTACTGATGTACCCCAAGGGAGATGTTCTATTCCTTCGTCGGAATGTTGTTATTGTAATTGGTCATCACAGAGTCACGAGGTAAAGCCTCCATTGTAAGTCGGGTCAATAGTGTACCCTAATAAATATAATATAATATTGTTTTGAGTCTTCCTAGGTGAATTTGGCCCAGTCAGTTTAGTGGGGCCGACTTGTTAGGGTAAAAGTCAAATGACTTTTAAAGAGTATAAATAGAAGAGTCGTGCTCCTCATTAGAACACACAGACACACACTTGTGTAGCGCATAAGAGAGAGAGAGAGAGAGAGAGAGAGAGAGAGAGAGAGAGAGAGAGAGAGAGAGAGAGAGAGAGAGAGANTATACATCTATATAGAGGAAGTTTTGATGGGTTTTCTTCCCCTTGAGGGTTTCTCAGGATAAAATTGTGTCTATCTTGTGATTTTTTTTCTTTCTGTGATTCTGCATATGCTACTGTTGTGAATTTGGATTAAACACTAATGATATATAGATAAGAATATGAAATATTAACATGGTATCAGAGCTATCCTGAAAAGAACAAATTTCACAAGGTGAAACTCTCTCTCCTCTCCCTCCAGAAGAAATTAGGGTTTCTGCAAAGTTTAGAATTTTGAAGATATTCTTGCATAGAAATTTGTGCCTCCCTAGAGTGCATCTATTGAGCCCTCGATCGAATTTTTTGAGTGGGTGAATCTTTGGGAAATCCAAACTCTAGTTTGGCCTTGAACAAAAAAACTGCAGAAAACCAGAACCAAAAATCTGCAGAAACTGCAACCTCGCAAGAAAGTTTTGAAGGTTTAAGACTTGGGATATCCAGAAACCAAGTGGACCAACCAACTCTCCTTATTCAAGCACATCTCCTGGTAAGGTCAACTTTTCATTTTGATAAATTTCAATTTTTAGTGACCTTCTAGATAAGATGGCCCCAAGAACTAAGCTTGAGGACAAACTCAAAGGTATAGAAAACTTCCTAGCATGGAAATATAGGATTGGTATCATTCTTAGAGAGAATGATCTTGAGAAGTACGTTAGGGATGAAGTTGCAGAACCCAAAGAAGATGAAGCTAAGGAGAAGCATCATAAATACCTAATCAAGGCAATGAGGATCATTGCTGATTCTATCAAAGATCACTTGATCCCTCAAGTGTCATATAAGAAGACACCAAAAAAAATGTATGATGCACTTTCCAGAATGTATGAGGGAAAGAACATCATCAAGAAGATGAATTTGAGAGCTCAACTTAAGGGTACCAAGATTAATAAAGGAGAATCAATTCAAGATTACTTCACAAGAGTATCCCAGTCCAGTGAAAAACCGTAAGTGCCATTGGAGACACACTTGATGAAGATGAACTAGTTATGACTACTCTTAATGGTCTCACTAGACCTTGGGATTCATTAATACAAACTCTGTGTGCCAGAAAAGAAAGTATGAAGTTTGACATTGTATGGGAAGATTACATCCAAGAAGAAGCTAGAGTAGCTAACAGAGAAGCTATACTTAGAGAAGTTGATCAAGCTCTAGACATCCATACTAAAATAAGAAACAATTAAACTTCAAGAAGGATAGTCGCAAGGAGCATAAAACTCCAAAGAAGTTTCAAGAGAAAAGAGAAAACAATCAGAAGAAAGACTACTCAAAATATCAATGCTATAACTGTCATAAGATAGGACACCTTGCCAGAGAGTGTCCATCAAAGAAGAAGAACAACAAAAGACATCATGCTAATCTAGCTGAATATGAGGATGAAGAAGAAGAAGAAGAAGAAGAAGAAATACCTTGAAAGAGACTAACAAATGGAGAATATGTAGAAGAATATGCACTATTCTCTGCACTCTCTGGGTATGTAACACCCGAAGAAGTTACATGGCTTATTGATAGTGTTGCTTCAAAGCACATGCCAGGGAAGAAGCAAACTCTATCAAGTCTTGAAGAAAATAATTCTCCTCAGAAAGTATCATTAGGAGATGACTGTCAATATCCCATCAAAGGTATTGGTGAATCAAGCTACAAGCTTGAATTTGGAACTTCCATGAAGATGAAGGAAGTACTATATGTACTAGGTTTGAAAAAGAACCTACTTTCCATCTTAACACTAGATAAGAAAGGATATAGAGTTTCTTTTGTAGATGGACAAGTACTCATGTGGACCAAAGAAAAGACACTTGAAGATGCTATGGTCATTGGTGAATAAGAAGGAGGACTATACAAACTCAAGGGACATCCACAGACATCTTTTTTCCATGAGACCACTAGCTCAAGTTAATATGGCATATAAGGCTTGCTCACATCAAGTACAAAGCACTACCGTATGTGAGCAAGGTGGTAACAAGGTTACCAGATCTGAAGGTTGATAATGAAAGAACTTGCAAAGGATGTGCAAGAGGAAAGAACATCAAGAATCCCTTTCTGAAAAGTGAAACAAAGACTAAAGGTACATTGGAATTAATTATGATGTATGTGGTCCTATTCCCTCCACATATTTAAGTGGATATGAATATTATGTCACATTTATTGATGACTATTCAAGAAAGACATGGATATACTTCTTGAAGACCAAGATTGAAGTGTTTGGGAAATTCAAGGAATTCAAAGCATTGATAGAGAACCATTCATAAAGAATAATCAAGACACTAATATCAGATAATGGTGGAGAATTTGAAGTATTTTGAAAGGAAGATGGAATTAAGAGGGAACTAACCACTCCCTACAATCCCTAACATAATGGTGTTGTGAAAAGAAAGAATATAACCATTATGGAAGTAGTGAAAACAATGATTCATGACCAAGACCTTCCCATGCATCTATGGGTTGAAGCAACAATAACAACTGTGTATGTGTAGAACATGTTATCTCATAGTGCTCTTGGATTCAAGACTCCTGAAGAAATGTATACAGGAAAGAAACCTGAAGTGAGCCATCTCAAGATATTTGGATGTCCAGTATATGTACATATTCGAGAGAGAAGAGAACCAAGTTGGATCCTTCTGGGAAAAAGGGAATATTTGTTGGATAATGTGAAGTCTCCAAAGCCTTCAGGATATACATTTTAGGATTCCATTATATAGAGATTAGTAGGTATGTGACATTTGATGAAGAAGTAACTATTAAGAAATCCAAAAGGTGTTAACTTGAATAAGTACATGAAGAGGATGTACCTCCCAGAAAGATAGAAGATGAACCCTCTTTTGAAATAGTAGCATTAGAAGATCATGATATGCTAGAACCTCGTGAACCCCCTACTATGGATATATCTTGAAAGAGAAAACCTGCTCAGGTAAGAGAAATCATACAAGAAGAATAGAAGTATGGAGCTCCATAAGGCTCCACAAGAACAACCAAGAGATCAAATCCATTCTCCATTTATGTAGCTTTTATGCGTGATCTTGTAGATCAAGAACCTACTAGCTATGAGGAAGTTTCACAGAAGAAAGAGTGGGTGAAAGAAATGGCAGAAGAATACAAGTCAATAATGAAGAATGATGTTAGGGATATAATACCCAAACCAGAAAACAAGAGTGTGGTATCTTCGAAATGGATCTACAAGATAAAACATGTAGTTGATGGAAGTATTAAAAATACAAGGAAAAATTTGTGGCTAGAGGATTCTCTCAGAAAGAGGGGATTGATTATGAAGAGACATTTTCTCCAGTAGCAAGGTAGAATTCCATCAAAACTATCATGGAACTTGGTTCCATGATGAAATGGGATCTACACCAGATGGATGTAAAGACAACCTTCTTGAACGGTGTGATCGAGGAAGAGGTATACATCGAACAACCACAAGGATTTGAAGTCGAAGACATAGTGAATCATGTATGTAAGTTGAAAAAGGATCTGTATGGACTGAAGCACAATCCTAGAGCTTGGTATGGAAGAATAGATAGCTTCTTGACAATCTTGGCATTTACCAAAAGTAATGCTGATCCTAACCTTTACATGAAGATTATGGATGATGAACCTTTCATACTATTGTTGTATGTGGATGATCTAATTCAGAGTGGAAATGAGAAATAGTACATAGAAAGAAAGAAGAAGCTAGATGAAGAATTAGAGATGAAAGATATTGGATTGATGCACTATTTTCTCGAGATGGAACTGTGGCAGATCCCAGAAGGAATATTTATGAACTAGGGAAAGTATGCAGTAGAAATCTTGAAAAGATTTGATATGTTGGATTGTAAAGCCATGGCCACACCCATGGAAACAAAACTGAAGTTCTTATTTGATGAATCATCAGAGTTAGTGGATATGAATAAGTATAGACATATTATTGGGTCATTTATGTATTTGACAAATACAAGACCATATATATGCTTTTCTGTGAACACCTTAAGTCAGTATCTAGTTAAACCTAGACGGGTTCACTTGATAGTTGCAAAGCATGTGATGGGGTACCTAAAATGTACGATAGACTTTGGATTATAAGATGTTAGAGATCATGAGTACAAATTGTATGGATATACAGATTCGGATTGGGAAGGAAGTGCTGCAGATAGAAAGAGCACCTCAGGTGGATGTTATTGTTTGGGATCCACCATGATCTCATGGCTTAGTAAGAAACAATCCAGTGTTTCTCTCAACACGGCTGAAGCAGAGTACATAGAAGCTTTCTCCACTAGTTGTGAAGCGATATGGCTTCGAAAACTGATGTCAGGTCTGATTGACATGGAGTTGGATACCACGGTGATTCTATGTGACAACAATAGTTGTATAAAGATGATAGAGAATCTTGTGTTCCATGATAAATCAAAGCACATAGAAATCCAATATTTTTATATAAGAGATATGGTACAAAAGGGAGCTATAAATCTCCAGAGTGTGAGTACCGATGACTAAGTTGCTGATGTGCTGACCAAGCCTCTATCTCGAGTAAAGTTTGAATATTTCCATGAAAATATTGGTGTAGTACAAAAATGATTTCCTTGCAAGGAGGAACGATGAAGATATGTAATCTCTTCAGAAAGGAGAAACAAGTCGAAGATATGTGTAACATTCCCAACCCTCTGACCATCGAAGAGGACGCTACCGATGCTGCTATCAATTCGGGAAATCTATCCCCATGAACATGTTAATTTAAAAATGCATTGAATAATGAAGCATACACAGATGCAAATTCCTAATGATCAATAAGTAAACAATGGAAGCAATCACATACATTCAACACATTTCAACATTGTTCATATTGTCATCTGTAAAAGAATTACAGTTGCAGGAGTTAGAAAGCACAAGAATACTTATCTTGAATTGAATATTGATGCCTCCCGCAACCAGCTATGTTGCTGCACCATTCCACCCAACCATAGTCCAGCGTGCTCATTAATCTCTCAGCAATGCTGCCACCCCCGAGCTGGGCATGATTCCACAAGGAACAAGGGAACAACAGGTTTACATGCAACAAAACCACACACCCACAGTCAAGCCAACACACAGTTGGGTTTCATAGACTACGTGGGGGAAAGAAACCAATAACATGGAGGTTCCTTGGACTTACTCAGCCAAACCAACCAATCACATGTCAACTCAGTCGACCATCTAACAGCTAGGTTCCCTGGACTTACTCAACCAAGAAAACCAAATAACAGATGGGTTTCTTGGACTTACTCAGCCAAGCCCACACAGGGATGTAGATAACCACAAAATGCACATGCAGGGCATGAAAGGAATTGTTTTTCAACCAAAATAATTCGGTGAAAGGAAAAACAACCCTCTGAAGGCAAACATGGTTTCACAAATCACCCACAGGCATTTCAAGGGCAAAAACGACCACCATAAATCCCCAAATCGCAGATTTGAACTCAGAAAACATTTATGGGCAACATGGGGGAAAACCAACTCCCCAAACTTCTAAATCGGGAATACTTGGCTCCGTAACCACCGAGCAACCCAAATGGATGAATTCTGGGCACGGGAAAATGAGGAAAACCACAAAATCGTGGAGGGAAAACGCCCAGCCAAACTCAACTGCGTGAGCAGAGGGAAAAATGTCCCCTTAAATCCCCAAAATCATGGGTCTCTTCTCCCATCCATTGAACACAACAAAAGCCGGTTTCCCAGCCATGGAAATGAGATTTAACTGCATAAAATTGTGAGGGAAGGAGTTCAGCAAGCTTTACCTACGTGAGAGTGCCCAACTTCCATGGGAATGGTGAAAAATGAAAGGGTGTGGGTGAGTAATACCTTGGGCATCCTTTTCCAACCATTTACTTTCCCAACAAGTCAAGTAAATACTTTTCCAAAATGGGTGGCTCCCCAAATTCGAATTTGACTCCCATACTCTTCCCTTCCCCATGCATTAATTTCTCAACCACTGCCTAAATGACTGGGCACAAAAGACAAAAGGGTAGTTGACAACTTTATGGGTTTTCCCCTTGGCATTTGGATTTTCTCCATTGGCCCAGAGGTTTAAATGGTTCCCCCCCACCTTATCCTTGTGAGATCATGCCCCTTCTCTTCAACAGTCGCATTGACATAGCCGAATGTGGTATATTTTATTAATTGCATAGTTACATGATGTAAAATTATAATGTGTGTAGCTAGCACAAAACACCATCAGCATCTAATTTACTTTCCGAACTACAACATGCTAAATCGATGGTGGGGATTTTACCTTGAGCTCGATTAAATACAATATTTACATCATATAATTTAAATGCAAACGAGGTGAAAACTGGGGTGTTACATTCCCCTCCCCCTTCATTAGCACTGTCCTCAGTGCTTCACCACTTGAACAACAATGGATGCTCCAATCACATGGCATTTTCCAGATCCCACGTAGCCTCATCAGGACTATAGTGCTTCTACCGCATCTTCACCTGTCTAATGGAATGATCTGGAGCCCTTCCAAGTCCTTGATTTCCTGCACCAATACACACCACCATGTGCACTTGTAAGAAGATTCTTCACTGCTGGAAGCTTTCTTCGAACTTTGGTGTCCATTCAGACTTTATTCCCTTCTTTTGCAAGAAGTGATTGAATGTGCGACTCTGGAGAATCCCTCTCCTCAGCTTGGATCATATCTAATGCCTTTGGTAGTCAGCAATACCTATGCTCAAGCCCCAATCAATGAATCAATTCTCATGTCAAATTCATTCAAGATTCTAAAAATCACAGTTGAATCACATGCACATATGTATATATATATATATATATAATCAACAAGAAGTTGCTAGCTGAGCGAAATACTTATCTGCATCAGTATGTCCTTTGGCTCCACAGGTATCCGACTTTGTCTTTACACAACTACGGCACTGACAAGGCCTGCCCCACCTCGCACCAGGATGGTACCTCTTCTCTGTTATACAGTCCTTCGAGTGTACCAACCCCCCCTTTGCTCCCTAAGGTTTGCATCGATAGGTAGCCATTTTTTTGCAAGCCTCGGATCACCTGTGACAACATTACTCAATTGATATTTGGTAGTCCGGATTCAAAGCCTAACACTTCTTTGGGTGCTCAATGGAAGCTTTGCTCAAGAGACTACACCTCTTCTTTGTGCTTACCAAGCTTAGGCACTTCCTTTCCAGACACCAAAACATATTAATTCACATGTTAGATTCATTCACATAGGATTAATTCCTTAACAAGATTTTCCAAATCTTAACCGAATCAAATACACGTGTATACACCTAATAATCATCCAGAAGTTGATAAGTAACCAAATACTTATCTGCACAAGCATCTTTTTTAAGTTTTCAATGGTGGATTTTCCCCAGAGCCTAGCACCTCCTTGGGTGTTCAATGGCAATTCTAACTTGAAATCCTAGAACCTACTCCAAGTGCTTACCAAGCTCAGGTGCTCCCTTTCCAGACAACATAATACCTAGGGGTTATTCTCTTCATGGATCCATCACTCTCGTGACAGTCCCCTTATAGCGTGAATGTGTGTGGAAAGAAGTCTAACTGGATGTATTACACCCTGGGCATCCCCAGTGATGCATGACGGTGCCTAGCTGGCAGGGGGAGAAGCGATGTACCCAAGTACATCCTTCCAGATGAGCCATGTATCCCAAACATATCCTTCTAAGAAGCCATGTACACCCAGTACATATTTTCATCATCTCACCTGCGTTGCATACAAGCATGTAATTCATATGAGATGTCATCATAAATATAATTTCAATTATAGGTTTTCAAACCTATTCCAAACACATTCCTCTGAGGAGCTATGTATCTAAGTACATCCTTCCGAGGAGCCATATACACCCAGTACATCTTTCTTGAGAACCATGTACCCAAGTACATCTTTCTAAGGAGCTATGTACCCAAGTACATCCTTCTAAGAGCCATGCATGTTTTCATCATCTCACTTGCGTCACACACAAGCATGCAGTTTACAGGAGATGTTGTCATACAAATTTCAGTCATATATTTTCAAATCTATTTCATGCATACAATGAATTCCCAATTATCAATTGATCAATACATTGACAGTCAAATCAAATATGAGTCTACAATTCTGTCTCCTATAGAATTCAAACTTTTTGGCAACCATGAGGACATCCTCATATTGTTTGGCCTTTGCAAGTGGGAGTACTTATCCCTTACTCACACATGCTATCCAAGACCTGGACATTCACATACCACATGTCATCTAGACACTGTCTTGGATTATTCATACAATCATGGTTAGAAACATGAACTTCAAACATAAAACAATGCAAGACAAGCATATCCATCGTTAGCATGATTCAAAACCATCACAGCAGATCACAGTCTCCCATAATCAATAGAAAATTTTGCAATCTGGAGTTCAGAAATCTGTTTGGTCATGAGTTTTCCCTCATGATGTCTGGCCTTCGTCCATGGTAGGTTCCTGCCTCAAATTCACCGAGTACCACTTAGACTACCTTGTCCAAGTCATTCTACCTGTAGAGTACCCTTCAATGCGTATCATGTAGTAACCTGTAAGTCTCATAAAATACCTCACATCTATAACATTCCTTAGTGTGCATTTAGTTCATGCTGCTTGAGCACTTTCAATACCATTCTCAATGTTCCTAATGCACTTTCCGCATTCTTAGAATAATAATAATGTCTCCTAGGAAGGCAAGAAAAATCTTGTCTAGATACCTGCTGATAACAAATGTTTTGAAGGCGGCCTTATGAACATTTTCATCCTTGATCCTTTCCTGATGGTAACTAGACCTGAAGTCAATCCTCGGGAACACATTTTCTCTTCTCATTTGATCAAAGGGGTCATCATTCCTAGGAAAAGGGTATTTTATTCTTCACAACGACCTTACTCCAATGTATGTAATCAATACACAACCTGATTATACCATCTTTCTTTCCCAACAATTCTTGCAGCTGCTTCCTCAGCTCTAACAATTCTGGTATGCTCATCCTGTGGGGTGTCTTATACCTTGGTGTTGTTCAAGGCATCGAGTCTATTATAAAATCAATGTTCCTCTCTGGAGGAAGTCTTGGAACCTTATCAGGAAAAAACATTCCTGATCTCCTGCAACACATGGGAGTCCTCCATCCTAGGAGTTCCATTTTCTGCTTCCTCCAAAACATGGGCTACATACAATTGACACCTCTTCCTACATAATTTCTTCAGATACATTGTGGAAATCTTCCTAACAAAAACCTCCTTTGAAATGCATCTTAACATCCTTAGTTTTCCTTCCTCATCCAAGCATTTAGATGCTTTGTTGTAGAAGTCAAGTTTAACCTTGCATGCTTCTAACCAACCCATCCCAATAGGAATGTCATAGGAACCAAGTGGTATAACATCCAAGTATACTTAAGTGACTAGCCCATTCATATCCAATGGACATCCATCTACCACTTTTCCAACTTTCTTCCTGGTTCCAGTGGCCAGTTGGATTACCCATGAGTTGTTATGCTTTAACTTCTTAAAGCACAAACCTCAACAATTCTAGGAGTGATATACCTGTAAGTAGATCCAGGGTTAATCAAAACATAAACAAATTACTTAGCAATCTTACCCTGAATCTTTAACCATTCACATAGGTACAACTCAGACCTTGTTTACCATCAATCCTTGCAGTGATTGATTGTTGGTTCAGAAACCTGCAACAAAGTTATTCTGAACATAATTCATTCATGAAATCCTCAATGGAGTATTAATCTAACTCACATTCGATTGATCAAAGAATCGATCAATTGATCTTTATTTCTCCTCCTCTTGGAGACCTTCATTCACACAATTATCAACCATTGATAGAGGATTTAATTCATGCAAACCACACATTCTTACATGATTGAGTTCACACAAAGATCATGCCAAAATAGGATTTCTTCATTCACATGAAACTGTACATACAATTTTGGTCTTAGAACCTGGGTTCTGGTCACAACACTACTTAGCCTTCTCGATAGCCTCCTCTAGACTTCTAGGATCATCAACCTCAATCATGTCTTTGTAAGCTTGAGGTAACCTACTCAAAAGATATTGGGTTTTCATTGCATACCCCAACAATCCCAAGAACTTGTTTGCATAATCCTTCATGGTCAGCTATCCCAATTTCAGTTTCATCTTCTTGGATGTTGTGATCTTGCCTCACACTCCCATCCCGGTGCAGACAGTTCTTGCACAAATGGTTTCCTTCACATTCCCAACATTGGAGTGGTTTCCCCACCATTTCAGCTCTATGAATATTTTGGACTAGACTTTCATTCCCATTTCGATGCGAAAAGTACTTAATCATGTGGTCTTCTCCACATCCCCAACATCGGAATGGTTTCCTTGGCTTGTCTCCCATCATTCTGGCTGGCTTAGTCATAGCTTGTGATGGATTGTTTTGCTGATCCTAGAAGGGAGAAGGTTTGAAATCTTTCTTCCTTCGGCCAAGCTTCACATCCCTTTGATGCTGAGAGTTTACTTTCCCTTGGAGGTTTGTCAAACTCTATAGTATGGCTGCAGTCAACTGATTTTGCTCCTTCTGAGCTTTAACCATTCTTTCATTGTTTTCTCTGCAATTCTGCAAGTCCACCTTCAAGCCTCTTATAGTGGTTGCAATATCTGGGGAATTCTTTTGATTTATTTCCCCGTCAAATTCTGTCCCATCATTCATAATCTAAATGCTTTCCTCCACAGCATCTGCCTTGAGCTCATAGGGATTTTGGGCACCACTCATGATATTCATCTTCTTGGAAATTGTTTGCTTGGAATTGTTCACGGCCAACCTTCCAAATTGCACTATGACTCTGTAAATGTGTTAATAAACATCATTTTTAGTTTCATAATCCACCTTAGAAATTTATAATTCACTTACCTGCATTTGGAAAAATCCCACATTGGAACTTGTCAAAACATAGAATTTTCTTTCCTCCAAGAACGACGGTCTCAGGGGGACGACAGGGGTTAAGGGGGCTTGCCCCCTTGTGGCTTCTCAGATTTTTCCATTCGATCAGATCCCTTCCCAACTAGTCATCTGATGTATCGAGTCGCTAGTTGACAACTCTTCCAACACCTTGGCGGGCCGATCTTCATTTGTCTTTCGATGCACATCGGATCGATCCTTCCCTGTCATCAGATACCATATCAGGTCAATATTCCTCTGTCTTTCGATGCATCGGCTTGATCTTCCTCTGTCTACCGATGCATCATCTTGATCTTCCTCTGTCTTCTGACGCATCGGCTGATCTATCTTCTATCCTTTTTCGACACCTCGACTGATCGATCTTCTATCCTTTTCTGACACCTCAACGGATCGATCTTCTATTCTTTTCTGAGATTTCCTAGACTTAGAAAAAATTTTGATTTTTGTTTCCTTCTTATCTTCCTTTTTTGCCTTTGTGTCGGCTCCCTTCCAGTGAGCCTTGCCGACACCTCGGATTCCTTCATACTTTCTCATCTGGTGTCATAGGTAGCCCTTTGGCTAACTAAGTCGACGTATCAACC
This sequence comes from Pseudotsuga menziesii, assembly GCA_001517045.1. Lineage (NCBI taxonomy): Eukaryota > Viridiplantae > Streptophyta > Pinopsida > Pinales > Pinaceae > Pseudotsuga > Pseudotsuga menziesii. The sequence continues at coordinate 492,781 of LPNX010955054.1, forward strand.
GGCTTCGGCAAATGTCTTCCGATGATTTTGACACTTAGAAAACTTTTTTCGAAATTTTTTCTTTCCGTTTGCTTTGCCGGCTAGGTCTTGGGTTGTTATCCGACATATCGGCTCAGCCCAGCCAAGACCACCAGTTCCACCCGGCCAAGAGATTTGGCTCTTCCCATCCGAGATCTTCGCCTCCTCCCAGTCGACAGCTTCGGCAAAAATTCAAACTTAGACAATTTTTCAAAATTTTCTCTCCGCTGGGTTCCTTTACTGGATGGACTCAACTTAAGTCCTTCGATGTAATGGATGGAATTCTGCCCAAGTCATCTGATATTTCCCATACTTAGAATTTTTTTTGAAATTTTCCTATCTTTCACATTTTTCCTCTGCTGGGCAGAGGGTAACCTGCCTCTGTCATTGCTTCTTCATGGCCCATTGAGGCCCATGTTGCAACCTGTGCTCTGATACCACACTGTAACATCCACGACCCTCAGACCGACGAAGAGGATGCTATCAATGCTGCTATCAATCCGGGAAATATATCCCCATGAACATGTTATTAAAAAAATGCATTGAATAATGAAGCATACACAGATGCAAATGCCTAATCATCAATAAGTAAACAACAGAAGCAATCACATACATTCAACACATTTCGTCATTGTTCATATTGTCATCCGTAAAACAATTATAGTTGCAGGATTTAGAAAGCACAAGAATACTTATCATGAATTGAAGCTTGATGCGTCCTGCAACCAGCTATGTCGATGCACCATTCCAACCAACCATAGGCCAGCATGCTCATCAATCTCTTAGCAACGCTGCCACCCCCAAGCCGAGAATGATTCCACAAGGAACAAGGGAACAACAATTTTACATGCAACAAAAACACACACCCACAGTCAAGCCAACACACAGTTGGGTTTCATAGAATACGTGGGGGAAACAAACCAATAACGTGGAGGTTTCTTGGACTTACTCATCCAAGCCAACCAATCACATCCCAATTCAGTCTCCCATCTAATAGCTAGGTTCCCTGTACTTATTCAACCAAGAAAACCAAATAACATATGGGTTTCTTGGACTTACTCAGCCAAGCCCACACAGGGATGCACATAACCACAAAATGCACATGCAGGGAATGAAAGGAATTGTTTTTCAACCAAAACAATTCGGTGAAAGGGAAAACAACCCTTTGAAGGAAAACACAGTTTCACAAATCACCCATGGGCATTTCAAGGGAAAAAACGACCACCATAAATCCCCAAATCACATATATGAACTCAGAAAACGTTTATGGGCAACATGGGGGAAAAAATGACCTCCCCAAACTTCCAAATCAGGAATACTTGGCTCTGTAACCACCGAGCAACCCAAATGGACGAATTCTGGGCATGGGAAAATGAGGAAAACCACAAAATCGTGGAGGAAAAATGCCCAGCCAAACTCAGCCACATGAGCAGAGGGAAAAACGTCCCCTTAAACCCCCAAAATCATGGGTCTCTTCTCCCATCCATTGAACACAACAAAATATGGTTTCCCAGCCATGGCAACAATATTTAACTGCATAAAATTGTGAGGGAAGGAGTTCAGCAAGATTTACCTACATGAGAGTGCCCAACCTCCATGGGAATGGTGAAAAATGAAAGGGTGTGGGTGAGTAATATCTTGGGCATGCTTTTCGAAGCATTTAATTTCCCAACAAGTCAAGTACACACTTTTCCAAAATGGGTGGCTCCCGAAATTTGAATTTGACTCCCATACTCTTCCCATCCCCATGCATTAATTTCTCAACCACTGCCTAAATGACTAGGCACAAAAGACAAAAAGGATAGTTGACAACTTTATGGGTTTTCCCCTTGACATTTGGCTTTTCTCCATTGGCCCAAAGGTTTAAATGGTGCCCCCCCCCCTTATCCTTGTGAGATTATGCCCCTTCTCTTCAACGGTCGCATTGATATAGACGACTATGGTATATTTTATTAATTGCATAGTTACATGATGTAAAATTATAATGTGCATAGGTAGCACAAAACACCATTGACATCTAATTTACTTGCCAAACTACAACATGCTAAATCGATGGTGGGGATTTTGCCTTGAGCTCCACACCATGATTAAATACAATATTTACATCATATACTTTAAATGCCATCGGGGTCAAAACTGGGGTGTTACAATATGGACTCACCTCGAAAAGGAAGAGCAGATCGAAGATATGAACCCTCCTCGGACAAAGGGGGAGAAGGTTGATGATATGGATCCTTCCTGGAAAGGGGGAGTGGTGATAAGACTGGAATTGATAATGGGATGGTAGTAATGCTCCAGTACAAAAGAGTTCAAGTGCACCTGCAGATGCCGATAAGATCTGACACATTCACTTGTGGATGATGGTATCCTCTTTTGAGGATGGTCTTGCATATAATAATAGTCTTCTCTTGAGAGTGGTCCTAGCTATTACCGGCTAAGGATGGTCCTGCAAGACAATACTCTCCTATGGAGAGTGTACCTACATTCATTTGTAGATGTTGTAGAATAACACTCACTTATGAGTGGTCCTATCTTTGAAGCTAAGGGTGCTCTATAATGAGTCCTTACAGATGGAAGGTCCTGCATTTAGGAGCATATGAGATCTACAGTTGTAGATGATACTCTCGCCTTGAGAGTGTACCTACATTCATTTGTATAGGTTGTATAATAACACTCACCTAGGAGTGGTCCTAGCTTTGAAGGCGAGGATGCTCTACGATGAGTCCTTACGGATGACAGGTTCTACATTTAGGTGTGGATGAGATCTGCAGTCACAGATGATACTCTCGCATGGAGAGTGTACCTACATTTATTTGTAGATGCTGTTGAATAAGACTTGCTTAGGAGTGGTCCTAGATTTGAATCTAAGCATGCTCTACAATGAGTCCTTATAGACAATAGGTATTGCATTTAGGTGCAGATGAGATCTGCACTTGCAGAGGAAGCTCTCACATGGATATTATGCCTACATGCACATGTAGATTCCATAGTATAACAATCGCTTGGAGTGGTCCTAGCTCTAACAGGTTGAGGATGGTATATGATGAGTCCTTGCGGATGGTGTGGTCTTGTATTCATTTGCGGATGATCAAGCTGGTCGATATTATGGACCCTCCTCATTAAGGGGGGAGTAGGATGATGATGATTGCATCATCCTTGAACCTATGTCCTAAAGTGATAGGGATTTATCATCCCACAAAGAGATCATGTGTACTGCAGGTAGTGTTGCGACAAATGATTGAGAAGATCGAAGTGCTACTACAAAGGATCAAGAAGATCGAAGTGTTGCTGCAAAGAATCGAGAATATCGAAGTGATGCTACAAAGGATCAAGAAGATCTAAGTGTTGTTGCAAAGCATTAGAGGAATTTTGGGGTCTAAAATGGGCCTCCTAAGGAAAATAATAAAATAATAGTTAAAATAATAAAATAATAATTAAAATAATAAAATAATATTGATTAATTTTGGAGGAAGAAAGAAAAAAACTACTTTTTCTGTTCGTATTTTTTGACATATATCCCTGTGTTTTTACTCAAATTTTGATCAGGAGAGCTCGTTGGATGCGGAATTTGATTCCGCATCCAACGAGTACCCACACTGCATACTTTTGATAGACGCCGCTACCCCAAAAACAAGAAATACTTGAAAAATGTGATGATGACATCATCATCACATTTTTTCAGGTATTTCTTGTTTTTGGGGGTAGCGGAGTCCATCAAAAGTATGCAGTGTGGGTGCTCGTTGGATGCAGAATCAAATTCCGCATCCAATGAGCTCTCCTAATTGAAATTTGAGTAAAAACACAATGAGATATGTCGAAAATATGAACAAAAAAAGTAGTTTTTTTAATGACAAATATGTCAATTCAACCATTATGGTTGACTTATTTTATTGAAATTCTATTGGTTCTTGAATTCCAACTCACAAAAACTTATTTTGGCACGTTTTCTTATAAGGCCCATTTTAGACCCCAAATTTCCTCTAATGGATCGGGAAGATCAAAGTTATCATGCAAAGGATTGAGAAGATCAAAGTGATGTTGCAAAGGATTGAGAAGATCGAAATGCTGCTACAAGGGATCATAACATCGAAGTGTTGCTGCAAAATGATCAAGTGATCGAGTGCTGTAGAAGATGATGTTCCATTACTGAAGACATTGAAGAGTAAATGTTCCAATTGCTGATGATTGTTGAAAAATTCCTATGATGTATAGATGTATTACCTTGATACTGTTGAAAATGATCCCTCTCATTACTCCTATAGTTGATGATGTTGTTGTCAGTAGAATACCCTTCTTGTTAAGGGGGAGTGTTGAAATATTGTAAGCTCAAAGGATATTATAAATGTATTTTACTGATGTACCCCATGGGAGATGTTCTATTCCTCCGTCGGGATGTTATTATTGTAATTGGTCATCATAGATCCATGAGTTAAATCCTCCATTGTAAGTAAAGTCAATAGTACCCTAATGAATATAAGATAATATTGTTTTGAGTGTTCCTAGGTGAATTTGGTCCAGTCAGTTTAGTGGGGTCGACTTGTTAGGGTAAACGTCAAATGAATTAAAGAGTATAAATAGAGGAGTCGTGATCATCGTTAGAACACAAAGACAATACTTGTGTAGCGCATAGGAGAGAGAGAGAGAGAGAGAGAGAGAGAGAGAGAGAGAGATACCAGCAATAAGGAGAATACCTATTTTGGGGGTTTTATCTTATACATCTATATAGAGGAAGTTTTGATGGGTTTTCTTCCCCTTGAGGGTTTCCCAGGAGAAATATTGTGTATATCTTGTGATTTTGTTTCTTTCAATGATTAATCATATGAAATATTAACAAAATATTGTAATTTAAAAGTCAATATGTATTGTTCATCAATATGTCATAAATCAGACGATAGAAGTTGCATTGGTGTTTTTTTTACTAGAAGGAAAACTTATTTTTATGAGGGGATTGTATTACAACTGTGTAGTATGTGAGAAATATTGTGAGAGTGAAGACGAGGCTGCAGTGGATGTGTTGTAGGTTTCATTCCATCATTTTTATAAATGGAATAAAGGAAGGATTGGTTGTTTCTCCAAGGTTGTAGACCATACCAGGAAAACCACGTATATTGGTGTATCTCTTGTATTGTGCTCTTCTATGTTTTATTTATGGATTCATTTTTGTTTTTGTTTCTCCACAATATTTTTCCTAACAACTGGTATGAGATCCAGGTTTATATGGTTGATAAACTCACAAGAAAGGAGGGTTTCCTGGTTCGAGTGGGAGTAATGGCGAAAGAAGGCACGTTCATGGTCAAGAAGCTTAATGACAGAACCACCAACTATGGAAGATGAAAATAAAGGACTATCTATATCATAAGGATCATTTCCTACCGTTGGATGAAAAATAAAATAAGCCAACGATTATGAAGGATAAATAATTGGTGGTTATCGAAAAAAAGGCACTAGGAACAATACAATTGTGCTTGGTAGCGTCACTGCATTTCAACTTTTCAAAAGAAAATAAAATGGAGGATTTAATGAAGGAATTGGTTAAATTATATGAAAAATCATCATCCTCCAACAGGGTATTTTTTAAGAATCATTTATTTAATATGAATATGTTAAGAGGGTGGGTATGATGTTGATCATTTAAATTATTTTAACATGGAAACCAATTATTTAAGTTTTGTAGGAGTAAATTTCGATGATGAGGTTAGGTATTTGTGCTCATTTCCATAAATCTAGAATGGTTTGGTCATTGATGTGAGTAATTCTATCTATGGTTGAAGCTCTTTAAAGCTTGATGATGTTGTTGGTGTTATCCTTAGAGAGGAAATGTGACGGAAAAGAACAAATGAGAAACCAATTAATGTGTTGACCATGGATAACATGGGAAGACAAAGGGAGAGAAAAAAAGGCCTATGGAATTGCCGGAATTTTAGATATGAGATTTTTGCAGTGGTATGTTTCAGAGTTTTTGTCTTCTGGGTTGCTCGTAGTAGCCATTGATTGAGTATAAGAAGGAGGAGATTGTTAGAAGTATAATAAGGGTAGATCCATATTCAGAGGAAATCTAGATTGTTGGCATTACAGGAAGAAAGGACATCTAAAGGACTGTTAGTCTCTAAAATGAAAACAAGGAGATAGATGATAGGAGAATAAGCAAGAAGTAAATGTAACAAGTGATGTGTTGCAATCCACTTTAACCCTTTAATTAGATAATATTACTGATTCTTCGACGCCAAAATTAGAGGTTTCATTTCATTCCATACCCCATAAATAATATTTTCAAAACTATGTTCAAGATGAGTTTGGATAGGTTTTGGGTGTTGATGAATCATGTAAAATTGTTGGGAAGGGTAAGATACAATTAAATTTAAGGAATGGAAATATATGGTTGTTGAAAGAGGTATGGAACATTCATAATTTCAAAATAATTCTAATTTTAGAAGGGAAGTTTGGAAGTGAAAGTTATATATATAAATTTATAGAAAATCCATGGAAGGTCACAAAGGGATCACTAAAAATAACAAAAGGAGAGAAGGTCGATATGCTGTATTTATGTATCGGTAATGTTGAATATTCTATTTCTTTAGATTCTATAGGAGTGGATACAACATTGTGAAATCATAGGCTTGGGAACATGAGTGACAAGGGGATGTTGATTATCCACTCAAGGGATTTGTTTCCAAATTCTAAGTAGGTTGATTTGGATTTTTGTGAGCAATGTGTTTATGAAAAGAGAGAGAGAGAGTCAAATTTCTTAGAGTTGGAAAGAAAATTAAGAGTGGAGATTTAGATCTTCTGCACACATATATATGGGGACTGACTCAAGTATAATATCTTAGTGTATCTCATTATTTTGTTACTTTTATTGATGATGAACTAGGAAAACTTGGGTTTATTTCATTAAGAAGAAATATAATGTCTTTGATGCTCTTAATAAATGAAAAGTTATGGTTGAGAATGAGACATGCAATAAGTTAAAGTGTCTCATATTAGATAATGGAGGTGAATACTATAACAAGGAGTATAATAGTTATCGATTATACAATGGGATTTGTAGAGAAAAGATCGCTCAAAGAACACCACAAGAAAATTTTGTGTCATAAAGAATGAACATGGAAATCATCGAGTGTGTAAGGAGTCTAGGATTGCATGCATGATTACCCTTTTAGTTTTGGGTAGAAGAAGTGGATACTTATATTTACTTAATAGATAGATGCATTTCAATCTCCTTATATGTTGGAATTCTAGAGGAGGCATAGTCATGTAAAAAGGTAAACTGCATTTTTGTAAATACTTTTGGCTGTAAATCATTTGTCCATATTAATAGATAAAATAGAACAAAGTTTTAGGAAAAATCCATGAAGTGTACTTTTATTGGATACAAAGTTAATGATTTTGATTATCACTTATGGTATTATGAAATCACAAAATAATTAGGAATAGAGATGTGGTATTCAATGAGAAATTCGTGTAAAAAAATCAGTTGTAAGGAAAGAAACATGAAAAAACAAATACATAATACACAATGCTTGATGAAATAAAAGAAATTAAATTACAAAGATAACAAAAAATAAAAATGTACAACAACAACAGTAATAGTATGTACATCAAACTATTGCAAGTTCATTTCAAAGATCTACTAGGTTAAGTAGACCGCTAGAATGATACCCTCCTTCACTATATATTTATTGTTGGCGGATTATAGTGATAAACCAAAAAGTTATGAAGAAGCAATGCAGGTAGAAACCAAAAAGAAGTGGGAGGAAGGCGTGAAAGAGGAGATGTAATATTTTATATGAAACTAGAATTGGGACTTAGTTTCATTTCCCATACGTAAAAGAGTGTTGTAGAATAAATGAGTTTACAAGATCAAGGAAGAATGGAGGTGAAAAGTGGTACAAGACTAGACGTTTTGTAAATGGGTTTGCATAGATTAAAGGTATAGATTTTGATAAAATACTTGAGTCATGTTGTTAAAATGACTTCAATTAGAACTAATTTTTTTTCCCTGGTGGTAGTAGACAATTTTCATCTTGAATAGTTAGATTTAAAGATAGCTCTTCTCCATGGAGAATTTGAGAGATTTATATGAAAAAATCATAGGGGTAAGAGGTCATAGTAAAGGAGAAACTAGAATGCAGGTTGAAGAAGACCTTGCGTGGCTTAAAATAATCTCCATGGTAGTGGTATTTTATAAATTATCAGTATTATGATAGAACAAGGTTATAATAGATGTCATTTTGACCACTGTGTTTATTTTAAGATACTAGATAGTGGCAGTTATGTTATTGTAATACTTTGGAATGAAAAATATCACAACAAAAGTTCTGAGTCATGTGACATTCCAAATTAGATCTAGATAGAAAAAACTATCTCACTTAGAATTATTTGTACAAAGAGATAACAATATAGAGAATAAATATTGTATAGAACAATGGAGGGAAATCAATCCAATGAGAAGTTTTCCACTCTGTTTATTGAGAAAAAAACTAGTACAATATTGTCAAAATCTAATTCATATCAAGATCTAGGAGCTAAGGGAATCCTCACAACTCAAGATATTCACAAATTATGCAGAAAAACATTGAAAAGAGAAAAATTAACACATAGGAATAGTGCCAATATCCGAAGTTTATAATAATGTACAACATGTAAATATGTCTGGAACATCATTATTATACAATAGGATAAAATCATTATCCTTTGGAGGCAAATTGGATGCATACATGTGGCAGGATTAGATTGGACCTCAAACCCTCCTAGGTGGACCAATGAGCTTCCAAACCACCTTAAACGGTCATGAATGGCCATGTGAACGTGGAAAAAGCACGTTAGGACATAAATGAGGGTAGGCTAGGCATGGTGGAGTGCATGGTTGAGTGGGAGTGGTTCTAGGAAGCAATAAATGGTCCAAAAGATAAAAAACACTCAAATGCAATGCATGGGAGCCTTTGGTCAACCAGTTTCCCTGTTTTAAGGAGTGGGAGCACACCAAGGACTAAAAAGTAACAAATGAGGGTGCATGTGTTTGCAGAATGATCAAATATGGGTGCATAGGTGCATTAATGAGTCCAAAACACCAAAATACATTGACCAACATAACCAAGGTTTGGACCATATGACATAAGTACAAAACAAATGAAAATGTGTCCTAGGTGTATATGACCATGATAATAGTTGGTATGATTCTCTAACACCCCCCCTTAAGCTTGAATTACTGTAATTACATAAAACATTGAGGCCTTGGAAACTAAGGATCAAGTCACCTCTTACAAAAATTTATTTGTCCATATAACCAAGGTAAGGAGGAAAACCTCATGGGAACAAAATCCCCCCTCAAAAATGGAAATGGAGCAAAATATGAAAGTGAATATCAACAATCACCCTGTGTCACCTACTCCAAGAAGTGATATCATATATGTGATTTTCTTCTCTGTGAAGCTCTTGGTGAATATGTCAACAGTTTGCTCTGCAGATGGGCAATACTGCAACGATATCACCTGCTCATGCACCAAGCTCTTGACGTAGTGCATGTGTATCTCTATGTGCTTGATCTTATGTATTTGTACTGGATCAGTGGATAAAATTTATTGCACTTTGATTATCACACCAAATGAAAATGGGTGAATCATATGCAAATCCAAGCTCTCCAAGAATTCCTTGCAACCACACACACTGTGCAACTGCGTTCACTTCTCCTCTGTACTTGTACTCAGCCGATGAAAGGGATATAATGTGTTGTTTGTTACTTAAATAGAATATGGGACCATTTGCAAGCATGAAGACATAAACTAAAGTTGAATTTCTGTCAATGGAATCTCCAAGCCAATTATAATAAGTAAATCCAACTAGTTCTAGTGGAGAACTCACAACATAATGTACCTCGAAGTGTTTGGTTCCTTGCACATAATGCAATATCTGTTTGTAGCATTTTAATGGATATCATTAGTATCCTTCATATATATTGCAACAATGGCTATTGCATAAGCCAAATCAAGTAGAGAGTGTGTGATATACAACAAGCTCCCAACTAGTCGTCAATAGAGTGAGTTGACCACCAATGGAGATGAACACAAATAGCCTAGTCTTACTCTTTAAAGGAAGGGGCACTTGGATGCCTTAAATTTATCCATTTTGATCTTCAATAATAGTACTGCAACATACTTTTATTATATTACCTTGATCCCTGCATCATATTTTTCAATCTCTAAGCTAATAAATTGTTTCAACAATCTAAGGTTAGTCATTGAAAACTCACTATGCAAAAAATACTTTATTAAACCTATACCATCAATGCAACTTCTAGTGATCAAAATATAATAAAAATATAGTACTATGACCTGCAATGAATCACCTATATTCTTCAAGTATACATTAGGATCAAATTTGCATCTCTTAAAGCCTAGTGAAAGAAGAAAATTGTCCATCTGGGCATACCAAGGCTTGGGGGCTTGCTTGAGGCCATATAGAGAATTATTCAACCTACAAAAAAGTGAAGGATCATGAATGAAACATTCATGTTTCTACATATAAATATCCTCTCGAAGTTCACCATGAATAAAATCACTCTTCACATCCATGTGATGAACCTCCCATAGCTTAGATGTAACAATGGCCAAAACTAGCCTGATAGAATCCATCTTTACAACCGGTGCAAATGTCTCTGTATAGTACACTCCTTGGACTTGATATAATCCTTCGTAAACCAAAATGGAATTGTAGTTGATATCAGAACCATATGCATCCACTTTGGTCCTATAGACCCACTTACATTGCATTAGTTTCCTCTTGGAAGGTAGAGGAACCAACTCTCAAGTTTTATTGTCTTGCAAAGAATTGAAATCTTCTTGCATGGTTGTTTTCCATATTGGGTCAAGTGATGCTTCCTGATATGTTTGAGAATAAAATCCAACTATCATAAATCATCTCTCTAAAATATTCAACTCACAAGTGGATAAGGCATTGTGAAATTGAGATCTAGTCAACCTAGAGTCTAGTGGATCCAGCAAGATCACCAGCTGCTTGTATGGTTTTCTCAACACATTTTGGAATTATGGGTGAGTCATGATATGAATTCATGTCATAAAAATCATATTCAATATTAGATTCAGAAAAATTAGACAAATAATCATCACTTACATCATCATGGAGTGGAGGATGTGAGCATTCCCCCTTGACTAGTTTCATCTCTTGTATGGGATTTTATTAGAACTATAAACTCCTTTCAATGAATGTTTTCAAAGATGAGGGGTAAAAGAGATTGCATCCCTATTCATTGTAATCATATACAACCATAATGGACTCCTTTATTTGATTTTGCAAGGCCTTTATCTTCTCGGGAGGAATTCTAGCCCAAGCCTTTGAGACAAAAACCCTGAAATGAGAAACATTGGGCTTGTGAACACTCCAAGCCTGAAATGGAGTTTTCCCTTCCAATTATTTGTGTGGAGATCTATTATGAACATATGCATCACAATTTATGTCTTCACCCTATTTTCACTCCAGGAAACTCCTCTAGGTTGTAGCTCGAGGATTCCTGGTAACTTAAAATGTTTTTAGGGTTTTCTGATATGGATCAAGTCAGATGACCTATATAACCTCTCACTCTCAAGACATGCATGAAGGTCACTTGATTACAAGGCTTTTAGTTACAACTTGTTTAGTAGTTTGACAATAGGGTGCAGGGATGGAGAACTCATCAAGCTGGCAGACTTACATACAAAACATATGCATATAAATGGCTAAATCCTGACAAGGATGGTACTTCTAAATCAAATCACATTAACTCACCAATAGGATGACAGCTATTAGCTATTAATCAACTTGAAAATCACCTAAATACACATTCAGGAATAAGCACAGTAAAGATAAAGATGATGGTTGAACAAATCATAACAAAAGAGCTTATACTTAGAATAAACAAGATGAGATGCTTGATAACAGAATAGGCTTACAAATCCCCGAAGTCTAACCTTTATTATAAAATCAATCATGGGATTTATAGCCTTCTACAAAAATGACAGATCTTGAAAATCCAATTTGTTTACACAAAAATACTTGAAAATGATAGTTTTTTTAGATTAGGGCTTCAAACCCTTGCTAACTATTTGTCTATCTCTTGTGAAGATCTAGTTCATTGAGTGAAATTTTAATAACTGAAGTGGTTGTTGATAATCACCACTACTGGTTCAGTCTGAAGTGACTTTCCTTGTTTAATCCACCAGATTTCCCTATCTTGTCATTGCGGTCGCTGATCATCACCACTGCTGGTTCAGTGTGAAATTGCTGCCAAAATCCAGTGTCTCGACGTTTAACTGAAGTGTTTGATAGTGATCACAGGTGCTCTTTCTTGTTTAATCCACTGGATTCTTCTACCTTGTTGCCACGATCACCGATTGGAAGTTCTAACCTCTAACCCGTCGGCGCCTTAGACCGGAACGCTGCCGTAATTTCGGTGCCTCAAATGATTAACGTCGCAACTGTTTATGCATCAGTGCTTTCCATCACTAGCTTGTTGGTGATTAGAAGCTGAAACAACTAATGCATCGGAACCTCAACGAAGAATGTTGCTGCAGTGTCAGAGGTTCCGATGATTAATCTTCTTAGCGTCGGTAATCGGAAGCTCTGTCTTCTAGCCCGACGACACTTTAGACCAGAACGATGCCATTGTTTCGGAGGTGAAACACACTAATATTATCGCTGTTAGAAGTCGTTTGGTGAAGGAATTGAAGCTTTAGTTGTCTATGCCATCGACACTGCAGAGGAGCTCATTTCTAAACTCGTCGATCTGTAGTCCTTAGTTCTCCCGATTTCCAATGTTTTCCTATCGTCGCGCTATCGGAATGATTTTTGTCATTGATCGGAAGCCTTAGTCAGTCTGTCTCCCATCATTGCGGCTCCTCAGTGAACTAGCTTGTCGATGGTTTAGTTTTTTCAAGTTCTGAACTAATTTCATCGCTATCAGAGGCCAGTAGAAGTTTGAATCGGAGCTTTAGTTCTCTATGCCGCCGACATTGCAGAGATTCTTAGCTTTATCCTCGCCGATACGTAGTCCTTAGTTCTTTTGATTGCCGATGATTTTCTATTGATTGATCAAAGGCTGTATTCTGTAAGTCTGTCGGTGGCTAATGAGATGTTCCGATACTCGTCCAAGCCATCGAAGCTACAACTTTGTGAAATTTTTATCAACAACAAAGGCTTTCAAATTGTTAGTGACATTCATATCCCTCATTGTGTGAATTAAATTCTTCATACAATTTTTTTTTATTTTGGGAGATAACACACCCCATATTTTAGGTTAAAAATCCTTATCCTCCATCATGCATGTTTCCATCTCTTTCAAACCTCTGTTCTTGCGCTCTGTAACACCATTTTGCTGTGGTGTGTAGGGCACATAATGCTGCATCTAAATGCCAATTTCATGAAGCAGTTGTTGTAAGTTATTTTTGACATACTACTTTCCATTATCAGTCCTAAGAACCTTGGTTTATTCCCACTCATGTTCTCAACTAAAGCTTTGAACACTTTGAAAGTCTCAAAAAGGTTCATATTTTTGCTTGAGAAAATACACTCTGCAGTACCTTGAGAAATAATCTATGAAAGTAAGAAAATACCTTAAATTCCCATATGAGGATGTGGGAAAATTACCTATTAGATATGAATGGATAATGTCAAGCACTTGGACATCCCTCCTTTCCTTTCCTTTGTCATATTTTCACTCAACATGTTTCCCCACTATGCAACCCTTGCATGTGCCTTTGGAAAACTTGATACTTAGAAGGCCTTCAACCATGTTTTCTTTGATTAGTGCTTGAAGATACCTAAAATTGAGGTGTCCAAACCTCTCATGCCATAGTTTTTATGGTCTCATTGGCATGTGAGAGGAGAACATTCCCTTGAGAGTAAGGAAGGAAGTGAGATAAATTATACATTCTCGAATCATGGTCAACAAAAACCACTGCATTAACTTGGACTGTAGAAATTTATGAAATCTCCACATCATTTTGAGTAAATGTTACTCTCTTGGCTGTACCTGTGTGTGTCGTTTGATATATAGAGAGTAATATTTCTGCAATATTAGGAACACACAACACATTGTTGAAGTACTCATTTTCTAGATCGATCTTGTCAATCCCTTTGGATGGGATCTTAGAGTCATCACCCATGAGGATAGATAGACCACTGTAAGGATGTATGGCTGAGAAGGAATATTGAATGGAAGACATGTTCCTTAAGGCACTTGAATCTATGATGAAGGAAGAAGTTCCTAAGATCCAACAACCAAAGCATGGCATCTATCCTTTTTCTCTGAGATTGAACCTCGCTCTTTCTTCCTTGCGCCTTCTGGCAGGGGAATGTTATCCTTCTCAAGGAGTTGCGTCATCACGTCAATGGTTTTATTCATGCATGAACTCCCTGGATTCCAAGCTTTGTTACAATAAGTGCATTTTTTCTTCTCTTTCTTCTTGTCTTTCTTCTTCTTCTCTTTTTCCTTGCTAGGATTCAAACCCCCATCTGAAGATTTGGGATTCTCACGCTTCTTCTTCTCTTGCTGCTTTGAATCCTTGGATTTCTTCTTTCATTTGGCTTGATTCAAAACACCTACAACAAGGGAATGATCCATGGTGGATTTGGTGTTACCCATTTGCACTAATTTGTCTTGTCATTGAGTCAAAGACTCCATGAAGTATTCCAGTGAAGGCATTATCCAATTTCGAATTGTCAGCTTGACTAAGTGGAATGTCGAAACAAACAACGAATACTCAGGTCATAACTTCAAAATAATGGACACGATCATATGCTCCTATTTCTTCTCAATGCTGCACTATTTCAGTTGAAGCACAAACGATTTGAACTTTGTGAAGAAATCTTGGATCATCTCAAAGTGACTTGGGCTTAGTGAGATCAACTCATTTTTGAGTTGGTGTCCCCTCATCTCATCAGTATTACCAAACAATGACTTGAGCTTGAGCCAGGATTCATTGGGTGTAGTAAGAATATCTACATGGAAGAGAAGATACCTCAAAATTGTTATACCTAAAATTGGTAGCTATGCTCAATCCCCTGATGTGGCATGGCTAGGAAATATTTTGGAGAATATTTTTCCCAATCCCAGGATGTCTCCCGCACCTTATCCCTTGACATAGGGCATCAGAACTTCCTGATGCCTTCTTCTTATTGGCATAGTTTTCCGTTCACACCTTTCCCTCAAGGAAAAGAGTGTTGACGCTACTTTCCCATATGTAGAGAGCCCCATCACTATCAAAAAGGAAAAAAATAGCTTTCAAGAACCTTCTAGATGAAAGTCCTTGTGGAGGATGATCCCAACTGTTGGGATTAGGTGGCACTCGAAATCCTATCCCATAGGGATCGTTCTATACATTCCTCCCAAAATATCTCAACCCCTTTGGGATTCCCTTGGATTATTTATACAAGATTC
Organism: Pseudotsuga menziesii; assembly: GCA_001517045.1. Classification (NCBI taxonomy): domain Eukaryota; kingdom Viridiplantae; phylum Streptophyta; class Pinopsida; order Pinales; family Pinaceae; genus Pseudotsuga; species Pseudotsuga menziesii. The sequence continues at coordinate 508,229 of LPNX010955054.1, forward strand.
TTCTCATGAGTAGAGGAGGGAAGAATACCAATGGAGCATCTTCATGCTGTTGTAATCATAACTGGTGTAGGAGACAAGAGAGTGTCATTGTGAGTGATCTTGTAAAGCTTGTAAAGTGTGTGTAAGAGTGATGTCGAAAGTATTGTGAGATTAAGGCTTCAACATCAAGGATTTGAATATAACTTCTTACTCTTTATATTATCAATACAAACATGTTCTCCTTTTCCATAAACAATTTTTTTCTAGTATCAATTGTTTATTAGTTTTTTCCTTGACTATTAGTATAGATATTTGTATTGTATTGTTTCTTTCACGATTTTTTCTTTTTCTTCATGTTCCTTGTAGGTACATCTGATCGCAAAGGATCTGTAAGGAAAGGAAAACCTCCATCACTGAGGTAAGGAAAGCTTAACATTCAAGCAGTTCAACTATCTAGGAGGAGGATGCATCACTGTGGTTTTTTGTCCTATATATGCCTTATGTAAGCCAGTGGAACAAACTGTGTCCGAGCTGATTGAAATATTCCTGGTAACAAAATTGACAACCATAATGGGGATCAAACCAATCAGATTTGTGAATTTTGATGTTGCTTTTGATTACAATCTTATAAATTTTTTTCTTACTCATTTAAATATATATGGTTCATGTTCTTACTTACCATAATTCCAATTTGATTCACGTTGGGTTATCCTGAAGTTTATTTGGATCTTTTGTTCTCTAGTTCCGTTGATGCGCCTGGGTGTGCTTGCCAGAGCAGCGGACTCTTACTGACACCTGTTTTCCACTATCAACTAACATCCCTGATGCCTTCTTCCCAGATTCAAAAGCATCATTGATGCCTTCTACAGAGATAAATAGTGCACCGATCACTGTACGACACCCTGGTTCTACCCTATAGGATGCGCCGAGGTAGGATTTATCCATCTCTAGAGCTCTTTATTTCAAAATTTGTTTCTTCTTTTGGGTTTGGTCAATTTTCTCTCCTACTAATTGACAGGTCTTGCTGTGTTTTTTTAGCCTGGATGTACTTTTTAATGTCAGATTTTAAGAAGTTCTCTTAGTAGAATCTTCGAAATTGAATAAGTTTCATGTGAAACTAGGATTTTGGGAGTATGGTTTGTATGACTAGTCCTTTAGGAGAGTTAGAAAAGTAATCTATCATTAGTACCTTAGTTACACTAATTAGTCAATTTTATTGGTTTTTAGCATTAATACACTATGAGGTGGAATAAGGGTGCTTAGTTGGACAAATGCCAAGTCAAATTGGGGCTTTCACAACCACATGAGCACTCCAACTCAGTCAAACAGCCACATGTGATCCCTCATCATTTTTGGTGCACTCACATTCATTGAATGTGGACAACTAGGTTCACTTGGAGTGCTAGAGGTGGATTTTGTCCATTTTTGGCTTGATTTGGTGCATTAAATGTTACCTTGAGACTCTAAACCACCCATATTTCCACATCCATGTTGTACAAGGTGTAATCATTGACCCACATCACTTCAACCATGTCCAATCAGCAATTTGTGGCTGTTTAGGCTGCTTTTGGGCATGATTGGCCCACCTAGGGGGGTTTGATGCCAATTTGGCAATTTTGACTAATTGTATACTCAAATTGGTCTTCCAAAGCATCACGCAACTCCTATGTTGTAATATATAACTGATAATAAAATGTTTCAATGTTATATAGTTAAAAATTATCTTGTTTCTGTTCACATTGTGTGTGTAATTTGCTTCTCAATTGATGGTTTTTGCTAGTTTTTGCACCAAATTTGATTTGTGATATTCACTAACGCTCCTAGATTCTCATGTGGTTTGAATTTATCACATGGTATCATATCATGCTGGATATTTTTGAGTTGCATATCAATTCAGAGTGATTTGAGCTGCATTTTTAGTGGAGTTCCAGATAAAATCAAATTGTTTTTTTTTGTAGAACATCCGACAATTTATTCACCATTAGCACAAGAAGAAATGGAGGCTACCCACATATTGCTAACAAATTTCAACTTCTTCTATTGGAAGGAAGAGATGGTGATTCAATTGAGAGCCAAAGGGCTTTACAGAGTTACCATGGGCACTGAGGTAGAACCAAAATCTGCTGTTGAGAAAGACAAGTACTTCAAAATATTGGACGAGGAATATGGATTGTTGTGTCTGAGCATATCAAGAGAGTTCTTGTTCCACATTGACAGTTAAAAAAAACCCAATGATTTCTGGGTTAAAATAGAGACATTGTTTGGGAAAACTAATGAACTACGTGGTCACCAACTTGAGAATGAGCTTATCAGCTTGAGCCCAGCGCACTATGACACTATCCATGACTCATTCACCAAGTTTAAGTCACTTGTGTTGCAGCTAAAACAATGTGGCATTGAGAATAAAGAGGACCAATTGATATTGTCTATACTTTCGAAGTTGGGGCTAGAGTTCTTAGTTTTTGTGAGTACATTCCACTCCAGCAAGTTAACACTTCGAAACTGGCAAATCCCTAGTCTGCCAAACTTCATGGAGTCACTCACTCAGGAGCAAGAAAGGCTTGTCCAACTGGGCTCTATCAAGACCAAGGATCACACACTAGTAGTGGGAGTTTCAAATTCCTCAAAGGGCAATCCCAAACCCAAGAATTCAAAGCTGCCAGACAAGAAGAAACCAGAAAAACCCAAATCCAATGATGGAGCTTCGAATCCTCCCAGAGAGAAGGACAAGAAGGGAAAATAAAATTCCAAATGCACCTATTTCCACTAGGGATGGCATCCAGAAATCTCATGCATGAAAAATACCATAGACACCATGGCACAATTGCTGGAGAAGAACAACATTCCAGTGACTGACAGTGCAAGGAAGAAGGATGGCAACTCCATTTCAAATGAAAGCAAGGAGGAATGTCATGCTTTGGTGGAGGGTACCTATGACTCTTCATATTTTGTCATTGATTCGGGAGCTTCTAGGAACATGGTAGTTAAGAGAGAGCTCTTCTCCTCCATGAGTTCAAATGCTGGCCCAACAGTTCGAATGGGGGATGATTCAGAACTCTAGACCAAGGGGATTGGGAGGATTGACTTAGAGAATGGTTTCTTTAGTGATGTATTGTATGTACCAGACCTTGCAGTAAACTTGCTATCAGTCTATCAGATTATCCATACATGAGAGCCAAAGATAGTGACCTTCACTCTAGAGATGGTATATATTACAGAAATCTCAACAGACCAAGTCATTGCAATTGGGTATGCAGATCGTCATGAGAGGATGTACAAATTTTTGAACTTCCTACCCACTTCCAATGACCAAGCACTTCTCTCACATGCCAATGAAATTTCCAAGCTATGGAATGAGAGGTTTGGTCACATGGACTACAAGTACCTCCAAGCACTACACATAGATGAGATGGTGGAAGGACTTCCACAAATCAGATCATCAAATGGAGCATGCATTGGGTGTGTAGTTGGGAAGAATCCTGAGCAAAGCTATGAGAAGGGGAAGGAAATGAGAGATACACAACCACTTGGGATGGTGCATTCAGACTTGATTGGTCAATTTCCCACTCCATCATATGGTGGATCAAGGTATGTTCTTACATTCATAGATGATTACTCTTGATTTTGTTGGGTGTACTTCTTTAAATTGAAGTCTGAGGTGTTTGAATACTTGAAGATTTGGAAGGCATTGGTAGAAAATAAGAGTGTACATAATATTGAGTTACTTAGGACTGATAATGGGCAGGCGTATGTGAACAAGAACCTACAACAACTTTGTGAGGAGTGTGGCATCCAAATACAACACTCAACTCCCTACACACCACAACAAAATGGTGTGGCCAAGAGGAAGAATAGATCTGTCAAGGAGATGGCTACTTGCATGGTAGAAGCAAGGGATCTTAGTCCCAAGCTATGGGCTGAAGCCATTAGTTGTGCTTCTCACATAAAAAAACATCCTTTCACAAATCAGTAAAAGGAATGACACCTTACGAGGCATGGTTTTGTCAAAAGCACAAATGTCTCAAGTTTCAGGATATTTGGAACTAGAGCACAGGCTAGAATTCCCTCTGAAAAGAGGAAAGCATTGCAACCTCAAAGAAAGGAGTGAATTATGGTTGGGTATGGTGAGGGAGCCAAATAATACAAGATATTTGGCACTTCCACTTGCAAGACATTTTTTTAAAGAAGTGTGAAATTTGAAGAAGAGCCAATTCCAGATTTCGAGCTTGCACCGGGGGGAATGCTCCTCTCCTCAACCATTTGAAAATGTAAGTGATGATACATGCTATAATTTTTCTGATATGTATGATATAAATTTTGATAAATATTATATTTCTATAGATGACTCACCATCTAGGCCCAATTAAGGTGAAAAAATTGTACAAGCAGCTAGGGAATTAGCAGGGAATCCCCATGAGCCTAGGAAGACTAGATCACAAACTAGTAAAGATTCCTTTGAAAGTGATAGTGCTCTTGATGAGCACTGTTATATGGTGATTGGGTCTGATAATCAGACATATCAGAAATATTTTAATGACCCTATATGGAAATCAGTAATGGAAGATGAATTTCAGTCCCTCCAAGAGAACAATATATGGGAATTGGTTCCCCTTCCTCCCAAGAGAAAGCTTGTTCAATGATAATGGGTTTTCCGAACCAAAAATGATGCCAATGGTTCTGATATGAAACATAACGAAATATTAGTTTCTAATGGCTATTATCAGGTCCATGTTTTTTATTACACAAAGACCTTTGCACCGATTGCAAATATGGACTCAGTTCGACTAGTTCTAGTGTTGGCAGCTAGTAAGGGTTGGCAAGTTCACCACATGGATATTAAGAGTGCATTATTGCATGGTGAGATACATGAGGAGATATATATGCACCAGCCTGAAGGTTTCCAATATGATCCTTCATTGGTATGTAGGTTGAAAAAATCTTTGTATGGACTCAAGCAAGCCCCCAGGGCTTGGTATGCAAAAATGGATGCTTTCTTGCTCTCTATTGGTTTCACTAGATGAAAATCAGACCCTAATGTCGATTTGCAGAAACATGATGGTATTTTGCAGTTAATTTTTCTTTATGTTGATGATATTTTTATTACAGGTATCTTCACCAATTCAATTGGCTCAATCAAGTCATCTTTGCATAGTGAATTTGCCATGAACAACCTAGGATTGCTAAGGAAATTTTTGGGCTTGGAAATTGAGAAAAATGAAAGGGGAATCAAGATGAGTCAACCACGGTATGCTTCAGACCTGCTAAATAATTTTAACATGGATGAGTGTAAGTCAGCCAATTCTTCCTTTATTTCTGGCATCAAAATGCATGAATTTGAATTTGACAATTCTCCATTAGTAGATATTACACTATACAGGCAACTAGTGGGCAACTTGCTCTATCTCACACACACAAGACCCGATTTGTTGTATGATGTGAGTTTTGTAGCAAGGAATATGCACAGCCACATGAGCTCCATTGGAGGGCATAAAAAATAATTCTTCATTATGTCCAGGGTACCAAGTATTTGGGGTGCACTACACAGCTAGTTCCTCACTTCAAATAGCTGGATTTTCTGATTTAGATTGGGTTGGAGATCCCACTGACAGGAAGTCAAATTAAGGTTTTTCATTCATGTTTTCTGAAGGTCCCATTTTCTTGTCAAGTAATGAATAGAACACCATTTCACTTTCATGAGCAGAGGCCGAGTACAGGGCAGCAGTCAATGCTGCTACACAGCATGTTTGGTTGCAGGGAATTCTCCCGGAATTTGGTGTCACAATTGATTCTCCAACCAGCATTTGGGTGGAAAATAAAAGTGCCATAAAAATATATACTGATCTATTTTAGAGGTAGAGGAAAAACATATAGATATCCACATGCATTACATTCGGGGCTTATTGCATGACAGGGTGATCTCACTGCAGTATTGCCCATCCACTGAGCAAACTGCTGATATGTTTACTAAAGTTTTCACATAGAATACCTTCACCTACCTGAGATATTTTCTTGTGGTGAGTGAAGTATGGTATATTTTATTTGTTCCAGGTCCAGCCCCATGTCCATTCTTGAGGGATTTTTTTCCCATCAGCTTTTCCTTCTTTTCCTCGGTTCATATGGACAAATAAATTGTAATTTCTGAATTATGTATTTGAGGTGACTTGATCCATTGTTGCCAAGGCCTCCATCATTTTGGGAGCTGTACTTAGTTGTTGGATTAAGGTAGGGTCTTAGAATATTAATCCATCATTGGTACCTTAGTTACACTAATTAGTCAATTTTATTGCTTTTTAGCATTAATACACTATGAGGTGGACAAGGGCTGCTTAGTTGGACAAATGCCAAGTAAAATTGGGGATTTCATAGCCACATGAGCACTCTAGATCAATAAAACAGCCACATGTGCACCCTCATCATTTCTGGTGCAATCCCATAAATTGAATGTGGACAACTAGGTTGACTTGGAGCATTGGAGGTGGATTTTGTCCATTTTTGGCTTGATTTGGTGCATTAAATGCTACCTTGAGACTTTAAAACACCCATATGTCCACACCCACACTGTCCAAGGTGTAATCATGGACCCACATCACTTCAACCATGTCCAGTCAGCAATTCGTGTTTGTTTGGGCTGATTTGGGGCATGATTGGCCCACCTAGGGGGGTTTGATGCCAATTTGGAAATTTTGACTTGTATGCTCACATTGGGCTTCCAAATCCTTATGAAAATCCTATGTTGTAATATATACCTAATAATAACATGTTTCAATGTTACATAGTTAAAATTTATCTTGTTTCTGTTCATATTGTGTGTGTAATTTGCTTCTCAATTGATGGTTTTTGCTAGTTTTTGCACCAAATTTGATTTGTGAGCTTCACTAACTTTCCTATATTCTCTTATGGTTTGAATTTATCACAAGGAGATCTTTGAATATCTGTGAAAATAAAAAATAATATGGATTCTCTAATTTTGTAATGTGAGTTTTCATATTTCTTTATTTGAAATTGTATAAGAAAATAAAAGAAAAACATGGATTGCTTTCTTTTGGCTTGTTTAAATAATTATAAGTGTTTTTCCTTTTGAATATTGACTAGACAAATTAGACATTTGTGAATTATGAAGCCCTTTACTTTTGTAGTAGAAGATATTCTAAATCATAACTTTAGAGTTTCGCTTGTCTGAAATTGTTAGAGAAATAATCCACCTTAGTACCATGATCATACACCGAGGACACATTTCATTAAATTCTATGTTATATTCCATGGTCCAGAATTAGGAAAATTGACCATTTATTGATAGTTGAGGTGCTCCACTTTGATCATTTTGACAATTGAGGCAGTCCAGGTTGATCATTCTAACAGCCCAGACACCCTCATTAATGATAGTATATCTTGGTGCGCTCCCCCATCCCCATATTAAGGGATTGTGTTTGAATTGAGGTGCTAATGCATGTTTGTGGTGGTTTTTGGACTTCCTTGGGAATTTATTGCCTCCTTGGGCCACTCCTAGTCACCCATGTGCTCACCCACACCTATCATGCCTCCATTTACGTTCTATCATGCATCACCCTTATTCACACTAGCATTTGTGACCATTTTGGATGATTAGGAAGATGATTGGTCCACCTAGGGGGGTTTGAGGGTCAAATCATGAGCTGGCACTTGTATGCATCCATATGGACTCCAAGGACTCATGATTTTTCCCTATTGTATTATAAACATGTTCTATAAATATTTACATGTTGGAGAGTCATAATAATATATGTTATTGAATTCATTTGTGTATGCTATTTTCACTCTTTCAGTTGTTTTGTGCATATTTTGTGAGCAATATCGAATTGTGAGAATATCCTTAGCTCCTAGATCCTACTACATATCAATTATCACATGGTATCAGCGGTATTTAGAGCTGCAAACCAAATCCAGATTGTTTGAGTTTCTATTTGATGGATTTTCTAGATAGATTTGAGTGTTTGCTTTGTAGATACAATTAGCAGTTTGTCACCTAGTGCATAGGTAGAAATGGAGAAAACCCATGTTTTTATGACCCCATTCAACTATTTCCAATGGAAGGCCTAAATGGTCATCCATATGAGGTCAAAAGGCCTGTATAGGATCACCATGGGGGCAGAAGTTGAACCCAACTTTGCTGTGGAGAAATCGAAGTACTTCAATATGCTTGATGAAGCGTTTGGAATGATTTGTCTCAGCATTTCGAGATACTTTTTCTTACATGTATACAGTATATCAACTCCCAACTAATTATGGCTCAAGCTTGAGGCATTGTTCGAGAATATTGATGATATGAGAGGTCACCAACTCATACATGAGCTAATCTCACCGAGTCCAGATCACTTTGAGACAATCCAAGACTCCTTCACCAAGTTCAAGTCATTGGTGCTTCAACTCAAGCAACGTGGCATAGAGAAGAAGGAGGAACAACTCATATTGTCCATTAATATATGGCCATAGTACTAGGTGTTTGTGTCTACATTCGACTCTAGCAAGCTCACAACTCGAAACTGGCACATGCATTTACTAGATGACTTCACGGAGTCATTGACTCAAGAGCAAGACAAGCTAGTGAAAATGTGCACCATCAAATCCAGTAAGGATCAAGACCTTGCTGCAAGTGTTTAAAATCTAGCCAAAGGAAAGAAGAAAGCCAAGGAATCGAAGCAACAAGAGAAGAAGAAGCTGGACAAACCAAAATATTCAGACGGGTGTTCGAATCTTTGCAAGGATAAGGACAAAAAATAGAAAGAGAAGAACAAATGCACCTACTATCATAGAGGATGGAATCTAGAGAGTGAATGCATAAATAATACCATAGACATGATGTCACAACTGCTTGAGAAGAACAACATGCCACTTCCTGAGGGTGGAAGTAAGAAGGATGGAGGTTCAGGCTTAGAAAACAAATAAAGGTTCCATGATTTGGTTGCTCGTTCTTCAGACCCTTCTTCCTTCATCACAGATTCAAGAGATTCCTAGAATATGGCCTCCACATAATACTACTTATTGGCCATGTATTTTCACAGTAGCCCATCAGTTCGAATGGGTGATTATTCTGAAATCCAAGCCAAAGGGATTGAAAGGATTTATCAAGAATATGGGTACTTCAATAATGTTTTGTTTGTACCAGATCTATTAGCGAACCTACTCTCAGTGTATCAAATGACACACACTGTAGAATTCACGAGAGTAACATTTACTCCAAATGCAATGGAGATAGCAAAGATCTCTACAGGCAATATTGTGGCTTTGGGTGTTGCTGACCATGAAGATAAAATGTACAAGTTATCTCATTTCCTCCCCTACTCTCAAGGAAATGTGCTCCTGACTCATGCTAATGAGACAATAAAGTTTTGGAATGAGAGATATACCCATCTAAACTACAGGTACCTCCAGGAATTGAGCAAAGAAGGCATGGTGGAAGGGCTTCCTTCTATCAATATCTCAAATGGCACATGCATATGATGTGTAGTGGGAAAGCATCTAGAGAGAAGCTATGATAAAGGGAAAGCAAGGAGAGCTATTCGAGTGCTTGATTTGGTTCATTTAGAGATCATTGAGCCTCTTCCCAGGCCCTCTTATGGAGGATCAAGGTATGTGTTGACCTTCATAGATGATTTCTCAAGGTTCTGTTGGGTATACTTTCTCAAACTCAAATTTGAAGTTTTTGAGTCTATCAAAGGTTGGGAAGCCTTGGTTGAGAATCCATGTGGGAACAAGATCAAGGTCCTTAGGACTAAAAATGGCAAGGAGTATGTGAACAAGAGTTTGCAGCATTTTTTTGAAGAATGTCTCATCTAAATGGAGCATTCAGTTCCCTACACAGCACACCAAAATGGTGTGGTAGAGTGCAAGAACAAGGCTCTCAAGGAGATGGAAACCTACATGTTGAAGCAAAGGATTTGAATCCTAAGCTATGGGATGAAGCCATTAAATGTGATGCATACATCCAAACATATCTCCTCACAAATATTTGGATGGGAAAACACCATATGAGTCTTGGATGGGTCACAAGCCAAGTGTTTCTCATTTCACAGTCTTTGGTTCAAAGGCTTGGGCTAGGATTCCTACAGAGAAGAGAAAGGCCTTGCAACCTAAAAGAAAAGATTCCATCATGGTTGGATATGCTGAATATGAAAAGGGCTACAAGATATTTGATCCCACATCTCATAATACCTTCATTGAAAGGAGTGTGTAATTCGAAGAAGAACTCATGGGGGAGACCGAATTCGCTCAAGGGGAATGCTCACATCCTCCAATCCAAGATGATGTAAGTGATGAAAATATTTCTGATTTTTCTGATTCTGATATTTTTGAATATTATGATGACATGCATTCAGATCATGGCTCACCCATTCTACCAGAATGGGATGATAAAACAATTAAAGCAGCTGGGGATTTAGCTGGCAATTCACTAGACCCTAAAAATACTAGATCTCAATTTCACAATGCGTTCTCTGCATGTGAATTGAATCTTGATGAAATATGCTTCATGATGGTTGGATCTGATCCTAAAAAATTTCAAGAGGCACCACTTGACCCAATATGGAAAATACTGAGACTTGGGAATTGGTTACCTTTCCCTCCAAGAGGAATATAGTGCAATGCAAGTGGGTCTATAGGACCAAAGTGGCTGTTGATGGTTCATATATAAAGTAAAATTCCATTTTTTTTTCCAAAGGCGTCTCTCAATTCCAAGGAGTGGAATATATAGAGACATTTGTACCGGTTTCAAAGATGGGCTCTATTAGGCTAGTTTTAGTCATTGTTGCATCTAAGCATTGTGAGGTTCACCATATGGATGTGAAGAGTGCATTTATTCATGGTGAAATTCAAGAATAGATATATATGCATAAACTTGAAGGTTTCATTGAGTATCCTTCACTTTTATGTAGGTTAAAGAAGTCTCTCTATGACCTCAAGCAAGCCCCCAGGGCTTGGTATGCCAAGATGGACAATTTTCTGCTCTCGCTTGGATTTGAAAGATGTAAATCTGATCCTAATGTGTACTTGCAACATGTTGGTGATGTATTTTAGGTCATATTGTTGTATTTTGATGATATTTTGATTAAAGGTAGCTGCACCAAAGATATTGGATTGATTAAGTATTCTTTGCACAATGAATTCTCCAGGACTAATCTTGCATTGTTGAAGCAATTTATTGGATTGGAAATTGAGAAAAACAAAGAAGGGATCAAGTTCAGCCAACATAATTATGATGAAAACCTGTTATTTAAGTTTAAAATTGCTGAATGTAAGGAATCCAAGTGCCCATTCCTTTCAGGTATCAAACTAGGTGAATTTGGTGAATCTCCATTGGTGGACAACTCATTGTATAGACAACTAGTTGGGATTCTACCGTATCTTACATACTCTGGACCAGATTTGCAATATTCTATATGTGTTGTATCAAGGTATATGCAAAAACCTCATGAGATAATTGGAAGGCAGACAAAATTATCCTTCACTATGTGCAAGGAACCAGACACTTCGGGGTACACTATGCTGCTGGTTCTCCACTAGACCTAGTTGGATTTATTGATTCTGATTGGGATAGAAATCCCATTGACATGGCATGAACTTTAGGTTATGTATTCATGCTTGCACATGGTACCATATGCAATTTAAGAAAGAAACAACACACCATATCCCTCTCTTTAGCTGAGGTTGAGTACATGGGAGCAGTGAATGCTGTTATATTTTTATCATAATTCAGGCTAGCATTATCTTAGGATATTTAACTGAGAGAATAACAAGCACAACAATCAAACATAAGAGATAATGGACACAAAGGTTTTTCCTCGGGGAAACCATAAAGGAAAAAACCCCGCAACTTCCTTAGATATAGAATCAACGCCAAAAGTAAAACCCCAAAACAGTAAGATGATCTCCCTACAATAGTAATCTCTTTCTCTCTTGTCCCAGCTACTTCTTCTCTCTAAGTTATGCGCTACAATTGAGTGTGAGTGAATTTGTGATAAATAGAGGCTCACTCTCTATTTATACTAATTCCCAACTTGACAATAACTCACTAGGGCTGACTTCTCTAGGAGAGTCTAATAACCCTAGGCCCCCACAACTGCGAGGAATTTAACCCTTGATCAATAAGGAGGGTTACCCAAAATGAATTTACATGACTTGTTTAAATTATTGAATCTCCTGATATGAACATCGAGGTATGACATGACTCAATTACATTACAGATACTTCCCGGAATAAACATCAGGGTACAATACATAAAATATACAAGTGAATATATTTGGAAGTTACAATTACATCAACACTCCCTCTTAACTACGAAGGTATTCCCTCGACACAATTTATAAGCACAAGTCTTCTTCTCTATATCATCGGGATCATTGTCAAGTTATATTCAACTTCAAGTCATCTTCATTTCTAAATCTGGATCATCACTAGATCTGAATAATTACTGGATCTAGATCATCACTGGATCTGGATCATCACTGGATCTAGATCATCACTGGATCTAGATCATCTTTGGATCTGGAACATTACTGGATCTAGAACATTATTAGATCTGGATCATCTCTGGATATGGATCATCTCTGCTAGATCATCATCACAGGTGCTATCTCTCGATTCTCCTCGTCATAGGAAGTTCTACAGAGCTATCCCTTTTTCATGCTGGTTGTAGGCATAGCCTCCATGTAGGTCTTCTTCAGTGCTTATATATGACCCTAAGTTAGAATGGACCGCCCAACACTTACATATGACCATGCGAGGAACACATCCACTATACATGTCAGAAAGGAACACCCAACACTCACATCTGACAATGAGAGTAACCAATCCAGACATCTATGTCAGAAAGGCCGAGCACTCACATCTGACCATGAGAAGAACCAATCTAGCATTCATGTCAGAAAGGATTTGCACTTACATTCGACCATACAAGGAACCAATCCAACACACATGTCGAAAGGGCTCTACATTAACATTCGACCATGCGAGGAACCAATCCAACATACATGTCGAAATGGATCTGCACTTACATTTGCCCATGCGAGGAACCAATCCAACATACATGTCAGAAGGACTCTGCACTTACATTTTCTCATGCGAGGAACCAATCCAACATACATGTTATAAGGGATCTGCACTTACATCCAATCATGTGGGAACACATCCTATAGTCACATTAGAATGGATCTTAGCTCTAGGCTGAGTATTCCTGGTAACTGACCAGGTGCCTCCATTCTCCCAGAGAATGGCCTTCAACACTTATATCTGATCATGTGGGAACACATCCCTCAATCACATTAGAATGGCCTTGCACTGATCATGTGGTAACATAACCCACAATCATATCAGAGCATATATGCACTTACATATGACCATGGAAGGAACCAATCCTCTCACCATGTCAGAATGGCTCATAGACTCATCACTTCCCCTTGGAAGGAACCCCGATATGGAGAACACCTAGCTTCTCCTTGAAGTGTTCAAACTTCACTCTGGCTAATGGCTTAGTCAAAACATTATCTATCTGTTCATCCATTGCAACATACTGGAGCTTTACTACTCCTCTCTACACCATATCCCTGATATAGTGATATTTGATCTCGATATGCTTCGACTTGTCATGGAACACCGGGTTCTCTGACAACTTCACACAACTATAGTTGTCGCAATATATACCCTAATTGGAGATCAAACAAATCAGACACTAGCTTCCTCAGCCATACTAACTCACAACTAGCTGAACAAGCTGCGACATACTCTGCTGTAGTTGTACTTAGTGCCATGCAGGACTGCTTCCTGCTAAACCAAGAAATCACACCTGATCCCATACTGAAGCAACACCCTGAAGTGCTCTTTCTATTAATGGCACTGCCTTCCCAATCTGAATCAACATAACCCTCAAGGTTAATCTTCTGATTCACCTCATACTTGATCCCGTAATCAACTGTACCCTTTAGGTACCTCAAAATATGCTTTGCAGCAATCAAGTGAACATGTCTAGGATCTGTCAGGAACTGGCTCAATGTGTTCACAGCAAAGCGAAAATCAGGTCTCGTATTGGTCAGTGACCCAATCATCTGATGATACATCATAGCATCAACTGACTTTGATGAAGAATCACTTAGAAGCTTCAGCTTTGATGCCATAGGTGTGGTCATGGCCTTGTAGTCCATCATCCCAAATCTCTTCAGGATATCTACTGCATACTTCCCTTGTCCGAGGGAGATTCCATCCGCATTCTGCCACACCTCCATGCCTAGAAAATAGTGCATCATACCCAATTCCTTCATTTCGAACTCAGGATCAAGCTTCCTCTTTGTATCAGTAATCAACCCATCTCCACCTGTTACAAATAGGTCATCTACATATAGTAGGAGTATCACTAGGTTACCTTCTTCAACCTTGTAGTAAAGGTTGGAATCTGCTTTACTTTTGGTAAAGCCCAAACTGGATAGAAATCCATCAATTCTGCTGTACCATGTTCTGGGTGCCTATTTTAAACCATACAGGGATTTATTCAATTTACACACATGAGACTCCCTGTCATGTGTCTCAAAACCGAGTGGCTTCTCCACATACACTTCCTCTTCCACTACACCATTCAAGAAAGCAGTTTTGACATCCATTTGGTGTATCTTCCATTTCATCACTGCAGCCAGAGCAAGTACTGATATGATGGAAGTGTATCTGGCTACAGGTTCAAAAGTTTCTTGATAATCTATTCCTTCTTTCTGGTAGAATCCATGAGCCACAAATCTTTCTTTGTATTTCTCTATGCTACCGTCTGCAGCATGCTTGATCTTGTAGATCCATTTGGAAGTCACAACAGACTTCCCCTCTGGTCTTGGGACAACATCCTAGACATCATTCTTCATGATCCACTAGTACTCCTCGATCATGGAATCCTTCCATTCGTTCTTCTCTATTGCTTCTTCATAGTTGGAAGGTTCTTTATCAATGAAGTCACACAATAGTGCTACATAGCGAGAGTAGGACCTGGTTCTTTTTCTTTCTCTATGTGTTTCTTCTAGAGCCCCATATCTTTTCGCACCTTGGATAGCCTCTCATACCCATGCAGGTTTCCTCTTGTGAGGATTATTCTCTTGGGGTGGATCTATAGGTTCCTGGGGTTCTTCTATTTCTCCATCTTCATCTTGATTTTCATCGTTCATAGTTGTATCTTGAATTCTGGGTACTTCTATTTCTTCAGAGTCTTCAAACTAGTCTCTTTCTGGATTTTTTGTAGGATGAATCTTCGTCGAATGTTGCATCTCTACTTATGTCTATCTTCTTGAATCCTGGGAAGTATATTTTGTAAGCTTTCAAGCTTTCAGAGTATCCCACAAATATACCCTTCTTTCCTGAAGGATCTAACTTTGACCTCTTTTCTTTTGGAATGTGTATGTACATTGGACAACCGAATATTCTGATATGGATGAATTCTGGTTTCTTTCTGGAGAAGACTTCTCCAGGTGTCTTGTTCTCGAGTACTTTATGTGGAGTACAGTTCTATACATACACATCTGTTGTAGCAACTTTTTCCCATATATGCATAGGAAGATCTTGATCATGAAGCATTTCCCTTGCGGCTTCCATAATCATTATATTATTTCTTTCTGCAACCCCATTCTGCTGTGGATTATATGGAGTGGTTAACTCCCTCTTAATCCCTGAATCTCTGCATAATTATTTGAATTCATTTGATGTGAATTTGCCACCATTTTCTGATCGAAAGGTCTTGATTTTCTTTTCTGTATGATTCTTGATCAAAGCTTTGAACTCTTTGAACTTGTTGAATACTTCATCCTTGTTTTTCATTAAGTATATCCATGTTTTCCTAGAAAAATCATCAATGAAAGAAACATAGTATACATACCCACTTAATGAGCTAGATGACATCGAACTGCATACATCGGAGTGAATGATTTCCAAGATTCCTTTTTCTTTCTTTTCGCTACTTGGAAATGTCTTCTTTGTGTTCTTTCCTTTCGCACATCCTTTGCAAACTCCTTCATGTTTTGTTTGCATTTCTATAAGTCCTTCAATAGCTTTGCTTGCGAGTGGTAGTGCTCTGTAGTGTACATGTGCAAGCCTTCTATGCCAAAGTTCATTTGGCTCTACTGAGTCATGAACCAAAGCTTGTTCTGGTTGGCCCTTCAATTTGTATAATCCTCCCTCTTATTCTCCAATTACTATTGCATCATCAATAGCCTTTCCTTTTGGCCACATGAGGACTTGGCCATCTACAAATGCAACCCTCATTCCTTTTGCATCCAATGCTGATATGGAGAGAAGATTATTCTTTAGTCCTGGTACAAACAAGACACCCTTCATTTTCATAGACTTTCCAGAGTCTAGCTTGTAGGAGGATTCACCACTACCTTTTATGGGATATTGGTAGTCATCCCCAAGTTTCACCTTATGGGGTGAACTATGTTCGGATAGTTTCTCAAAATATTCCTTGAATCCTGTCATGTGCTTAGAAGCCACACTTGCAATAAGCCAATCTTTTCTTCCATGTGTGACAGTTCCCATGGGAGCAGAGATCAGGACATATTCTTCATCACTTGAAGAGTCTTCACTTTCTTGTTTGACTCTTTTTCTGGGAGGATCATCATCCTCAGTAGTGTGAGCATGATGTCTTCTTTTGGAGTTCTTCTTCTTCTTAGAACCACTCTTATTCATGGGACAATTTCTAGCAAAGTGTCCTGTTTCATCACATGTATAGCCTCTGATTTTGGATAGATCCTTGTTTGTTCTTACAAAATTACCTTTCTGGTGAGAATGCTTACCTTGGTGATGATGATAGTCCCTTCTACTTTTCTTGGAGTGTACTATGAGAGATTGATATTCATTTCCCATCTTTTATTCTTGAGCTACTATTCAAGATTCTTCTTGTGAGCATTCTTCCCACAGCCTCCTGAACTTGATTAGCTTCTTTCTAGCACATATTTCTTGGATGAAAGAATACCATGACCTAGGGATACCATTCAAGGCAGTCATCACAATCTCTGCATTCTCCACTTCTTCATCCACTGCTTCAAGTTGTTCTTTGATATGAGAGACCCTTGTAAAGTATGACTGTATGGTCTTCTCCATGTCTTCTCATTCTAGATCTTTACATTCTTCAATTGGTTCCTCAAAGTCATCTTCCGGTTTATGTTCTTCCCTTCAAACAGTTTGGTCAGGGCATCAAACATAGCTTTAGGTGTCTTTAGGGATGACACCCATGGTATGAGGTGATCCTTGATTGAATGAGCAATAATCCTCCTAGCCATGACCAATTTCTTCTTGTGTAAGGCCTTATCCTCATCTCCCTCTAGAACTAGAACCTCTTCAGTGATGTAAGAGTCCAACTCATTTTCTTCCAGGACCAGGGAGATCCTATACTTCCAAGCTCAGAAGTTATCAGCTCCCTCAAGCTTTTAATCAAGCTTGGTATGATGAGACATCTTAACAGAGAACCTCAAATGGAAATACAAAATATTTAGATCTTACCAGGTCAAGATGTCGGAACTGGATTTGGAGCTAAATTTCTGTAGTGCTGGTTCAGGAGCAGATTAGGGTTTGACTTTCTCGGAGTTCTACCCAACCAAAAACTTTGATCTTGATCTCTAAACTTTGATTTTGATGAGGAGATCAATCCAGGCCTGGGCTCACTCAAAAATTCCATTTCTGTGGAAATCCCTAATCTCCAGCAGTAGTGTCGGGTCAAAAACTGAAAATGCTCAGAATCAGATTATGCTTCAACAGAAAGATGCACCCTAGAGAGGAGAGTCAGCCCAACCTTCTTTTGCTAAAAACCTGTGGAGAGAGTTCCAAAAATTAGGAAGCCCTGCAGCTGAACAGTGTCTTCTTCTCAGGTTAGCTCTGATACCATGTTAGATTTTTATCATTCAAGCTAGCATTATCTTAGGATCTTTAACTGAGAGAATAACAAGCGCAAAAATTAAACATAAGAGACAATGGACACAAATATTTTCCTTGGAGAAACCATAAAGGAGAAAACCCCACAACTTCCTCAGAGATAGAATCAACACCAAAAGTAAGAACCCAAAATAGCAAGATGATCTCCCGACAACAATAGTCTCTTTCTCTCTTGTCCCAGCTACTTCTTCTCTCTCAGTTATGCGCTACAACTGAGTGTGAGTGAATGTGTGATAAATAGAGAGGATCACTCTCTATTTATACTAATTCCCGACTTGACAATAACTCACTAGGGCCAAATTCTCTAGGAGAGTCTAATAACCCTAGGGCCCCACAATTCCAGGGACTTTAACCCTTAATCAATAAGGAGGGTTACCCACAATGACTTTACATGACTTGTTTACATTGTTGAATCTCCTGATAGGAACATCAGGGTATGGCATGACTCAATTACATTACATATACTTCTCGGAATAAACATTGGGGTACAATACATAAAATATACAAGTGAATACATTCTGAAGTTACAATTACATCAACAAATGCATCTACACAACGTGTGTGGTTGCAAGGTATTCTTCAGGAACTTGGAGTTGTATTTGATTCACCCATAGTCATTTGGTGTGATAATAAAAGTGCAATAAATATTTACACTGATCCAGTGCAAATACAGAGGACCAAACACATTGATATACACATGCACTACATTCGAAGCTTGGTGCATGATCATGTGATAGTTTTGCAATATTGCCCATCTGCAGAGCAAACTACTGACATTTTAACCAAGAGCTTCACAAAGAAGACATTCACCTATCTGAAAACCCTTCTTGGAGTGGGTGACACATGGTGATGGCTCATATTCACTTTAATATTTTTGTCTCCATGTTCATTTTTGAGGGGAGGTTTTGTTCCCATGTGGTTTTCCTCCTTACCTTGGTTTTTATGGACAAATAAAATTTTGGTTTTATGAGGTGACTAGAGCCTTAGTTTCCAAGGCATCAATAATATTTTGGATAATATGTACTAGGTTAGGCTTAAGGGTGGGTTTTATAGTAATAATCCACCTTAGTTCCATGATCATACACCTAGGACATCTTTCGTTAGCTTCTATGCTATATTCCATGGTCAATACTTAGGAAAATTGATCATTTACTGATAGTTGAGGCGCTCCAATTTGATAATTCTGATAGTTGAGGTGCTTCAAGTTGATCATTATTACCACCCAGGAACCCTCTTTGATGACAGTCTATCTTGGTGTGTTCCCACATCCCTATATTCAGGGATTGTGTTTGACTTGAGCCACTAGTGCATGTTTGTGGTGGTTTTTGGTCTTCCTTCGGAATTTATTTCCTCCTTGGGCTACTCCAACTCACCCATTCCTAGAATTCCTCCATTTGTGTTCCATCACACCTCATCCTCATTCACACTAGCATTCATGACCGTTTGGGATGATTAGGAAGCCAACTGGTCCACCTAGGGGGGTTTGAGGGTCAAATCATGAGCTGACACTTGTATGCATCCAGATGGCCTCCAAGGCTTCACAATTTTACCTATTTTGTTATAAACATGTTCTATAGATATTTACATGTTGTACAATAATAATAATATATGCTATTGACTTCATTTGTGTATGCTATTTTCACTCTTTTAGTTGTTTTGTGCATATTTTGTGAGTAGTATTGAATTGTGAGAATCTCCATGGCTCCTTATAGATCCTACTATGAATCAATTATCATAGAAATTACTTTAAGTTTGAGGAAATGAGGTGTCTATATCGCATGGTTTTCTTTTCGTGTTTTGAAAACAGAACCTCTCCCTTACTCTAGATAGATTTCATCGAAATGAAAATTGCATGGGAATTTAGATGATTCAAATCTTGCGATTTACTTCAGATTCCACAAACATTCACTAACCATCAAGATTAAATTGAGCTCTATCTTAGGTTAAAATTATTAGTAATTTGAGTGATAAGTTAAAAGACATGTTCATAAATCTATAAACATAGGAGCTTTCGTTTATTCGTTGACACTACATCCTAGGGATCACACGGTTCTTCGATGTACCAATTGATATATCGAAAGGATTTGCACTTACCTTCGAGGTATGTTGAAAATTTATTCATGTACTTGATAGTATATAGGAAGGCCCCTTTTGAATGATTATGAATCATACAAGACTAAGATGGACTTGAGCTCCCACGTACCTTGTGTATATAGGGAGACACTTCTAGGAATTGATACCAACTGAGAAAATCATTTTGGTTGTCCTGCTGGAGAAATACACCGAGAACAACACTCGAGGAGATACTATGCACGTGCCATCTAGGTAGTCGTGTATTTAGGCAAGGGTATAGTCCCAAACCTCCTTGTCGCATTTTACTGTTGGACCCTGCAGTATATCGCAAGTTGCGACAACTTGACAATCTTAGTGAGGTTCTATATTTCTTAAACCCTCTTATGAATTAAGTTTTCTTGTAACCTTAGCTTGCGTAGGATTTTTTGTGTGTGTTCCTTTTTGAACAGTAAATATTTGGAGTAGAAGTGTTTATACATCATTCTGGTTGAACCACCTATGAGGAGAAATCGCAGACTACAGGGTCTACCACCCAAATTTCCTCCTACCATGGAAGAAATACAAGGGGTGGCCATGGATCAACCCACCACTACAGCTAATGCTTCTCTGGAAGGTGTTCCTATTTTTGAATAAGGAGAATAGTATTCTTCTATGGATAATACACCTACCTATAACTTGGTATTGGTACAATTACCCCCTTCACATGATTCAAATTTCCACTTCTCTATGGAAGGCCATTCTGGTGCATAGGATCGGGTGTTTCCTCCACCCTCAGATGACCCAATGGCATCGAAATTTGGTCTAACATCTCCTTTTTTGGAGACTTCCTTGGGACGAACTATTTCTGAGTACGACACCACTGCTTTAACTTATGCTTCCTTCCCACCTAGTTCAAGGTTGTTGTTATCTAATGATGAGTATTTTAGACCCATTTGTGAGATGGTCTCCAATTTATGCACAAGGGGATAAATCATAAGAAGGATAAATGTTTCTTCTTTTCCAAGCCGTTTGAAAAAATCCACTCCCAAATACCACCATGGCCTTTTTCGATCTTAGGTTACTACTGTATCTGGAATACTAGTTCAAAGTGTGGTTTCCTATGATCCCGACCAACCTTCTATCACTTCCCTGCCAACTCCAACTCTCCCTTATATCCCTAGTTCTCTTGGTAATCCTGTCACTAGGGGGTGATTCGTAGCACCAACTATCACCACGACCATGAGAATTAGTTCAAATCATGGGAAGAGTGTTTCTCTAGGGAAGCCCATGGTTGGGCCACCTTCCGCCACTGCAAACAAAATAGTTCCTTCCCCCACACTGGGACAACCAATGTCCAATCAACCCACATGGGGATACCTTCACCTAGGAAAGCAACAGGAAATGGTCACCCAAAACTATCAACCCATTTCCATGGGAAATGTTTTTCTTCGCACCCCTTATCCTGGTAACCCTAATACCCCATGGGGATAGCCTCATTGGTTGAATTTCCCTACTTATGAAAACCCATTTGCAAATATGTATGAAAGTCCATCCAGAGTTCCCCCATTTGGAGGTCTCCCTAGAGGTCCTCCATCCGGGGTCCACCTAGAGGTCCCCTGTATGGAGGAATGTCGTATGTAGGTCTTCTGTAGAGGACCTTTATCTGGAGGTCCTTTGTATGGAGGTCCACCACCTGGGGGTCCACCATCTAGAGGTCCACCACTTGGGGGTTAACCCTCCCCTCCCCACTAGGGGGCCAACCTAGGGGACCATCAGGTGGCACACTTGGAAACCAACCTCAACCTAACCCACCTGTTATCATAGGATTATCGATTCCCATTTATCAATCCTCTTATGGCCTTACTGGTATTCAAATTCCTTATCGATATTACCAGTACCACAACCAAATCAACAACAAACCTTTATGGCTACGCCTTATTTGCTAGATTTTTCACGTTTTATCAATGAGCCTATTTATCATGATCCTTCCTAGCCTGTTATTCTAGTGAAATTGCCTTGATATATACCTAAGTTTCATAACAAAGTTGGTGAGGACCCCAAGAACCATGTAATGAATTATCATTTCTGGTGTTCGTCCAACTCTCTAATGGATGGTTCAATCTATTCGAGATTGTTTCACATGACTCTCACCAGAAGCATTTCCAAGTGGTATATAAAATTACCCCAACACTCTTTTTGGGATTTTAACACCTTAGCAATGGCGTTTTTAAAATACTTTCAACTCCCTATCGGATATGAAATGGGTACATATACTTTAACTTCCCCCCTTACATGAGTGGATACGATGCCATAGATTGATTAAAGAACCTATTACCGACCAATTACTTGCCAATTCATTTACTAAGTATTTGATTCCTCCCATTGCATGGGACATTTCCGTGGGAGGTGTCGTCACCAAAGAACAATCCATTAGACGAGCTCAGTACCTATACTTGGTTTATTTCTAGTTAGGTATTGTTTATGATTTGATCCCACACGCTCCACGTCTTACTTCGGACCCCTCAATACCTTCAACAGAGCCACCTGCTGATGTGTTCTTGGTTCTGTTCAAACACAACCGACCGCTATATCCCCGAAAAAGAAAAACCAACCTGCTAGCCAGGCCACCACAAATCCCAAAACCACCCCTCCTCCTGTTTCCTATACTGAGGTAAATTCCATTAAATCCTCATAATTCAAGAACGAAGAAGAAATGAAAGAATAAATAAAATAAATTAGAAAACCAACAGGAGAGTAATAAAACAAAAAACCTTGATGTTGAATCCAATAATAAGAAAAAGGTAAAGTTTCCCT
Source organism: Pseudotsuga menziesii (assembly GCA_001517045.1). NCBI lineage: Eukaryota > Viridiplantae > Streptophyta > Pinopsida > Pinales > Pinaceae > Pseudotsuga > Pseudotsuga menziesii. The sequence continues at coordinate 530,996 of LPNX010955054.1, forward strand.
GCCTCATATGTGGAGGTGGCCACTTCACTAAGGAATGTCCTTGGCGTAAAGAGGTCAACAAGTTATTAAAAAATTCCCCCACTCTGACTATCTTAACCAATCTTTTCCCTACCCAGCAACAATTGGTTGACCATCAATATTTGCACGGGTCTTCCTCGTCCTCTATAGATAAGGTTAAAATGATATCTAGTGAAATGATTAATATTACTACCAGATCCCAGAACTATGACTCACCTTCAAAAAATAAGGATGATAACACTTCAATTGATAAGCCTACAATTTCCACTTCTCCTCCTACCTACAATATTCATATTGAAAAATATGTTCTTGACACCATATTTCGGCCTCCAAAGAGTACAATTCAAAAATCAGTATTTAACCGTAATGCGTGGGCTACTCAATACTACAATGTAGTCAAATATTTGTCCCTAGCATCGTGTTCTATGTCTACCCTCGAAGTACTCGAAACTATTGTTAGTCCTTGGAGCTATGGATCCTAAAAATAGCAACATTATGACCTTTGAACTAGACAATTTTAAGTCTAAGATCTCCCATCAGTTATATTTCTAGCTATCTATAAAAGTTATTGGGAAGAAAGTCCATCACACTATGTAAGACGGGAGTTCCTCAACTTCAATCATGTCTCTGTCATGTTGGAGAGCTATAGGCTCTCCTGAGATCAACTGATCACCCACAAATTTGAAGGCCCTTGATGATCATGTTTTTCATCCCTATTGACTACTTCCCTCCCTCCTAGTTGAACTAGCGGGCAAATTAGTGTCCACTCAGGTAGAAGTTATTGATGCTACTTTAGAGTACAATATTCTCCTGGGTAGTAATTGGTTCTACGCTATGTAGGTTGTTTCCTCATCTGTTTTCCAATTAGTCCAATTCCCATTTCAAGCAAAGATCGACATGATATTGGGGTAGGTCTTGTACCAAAACGTAGGGGTAGGTCTTGTCAAATATTGTTCACTTATGGGAATCTTTCCATTATCCAATCATCCCTATACTCAAATCACATTTGTGAACGTGATCTCCTCCAAGAATCATGACATTTTAAGCAAAGGAAATTCAATTGTTGATTCGACATTGTTTACTCATTTTGAAGAAACTTACCAAGCTATCCAGTCCACCAGCGATCCCAACATTGATGATCATATTTTGGTGGAATTTGACCCTTATATTCCCCCCCCCATATCTATATTATATTTTGTACACTCTTTTGTCAGATGAATCAATCATGGTAGTCATGTCTTTAGAAGAGATGCGCTGGAAAGACCATCATCATCGATCCTCTTTCCTTCCCCGTTACCATATGGTAGAGGATAATTTTGAAAGAATGGTTTCGTCTGATATCATAGCTACTCCTTAGTCACTGGTACTCATCCACAATATTAAGTCCAAAGGTAATATGAGTAATATTACTAAACCATTATGGTCAATATATCAATGAAACCAGGAGTTGTAGAAAATATTCATGTAGGTAAAAATTATTCTGCTTTGAAACTTAAGTCTTATACGATCCTTTTTAAGGAGTTTAAAGACATATTTTCTTGGAAGTATGAGGAAAATCCAAGGATAGACCCTTCAATCATGGTTCATGATATTAGGACTTACCCTTATGCCAAGTCGGTCCGTCAGAAGTTATGCCAAGTTCATCTATGGAAAGCGACAACCATTAAGGAAGAAATTGAGAAACTTCTTAAGGCTAGGTTCATTTACCATGTACCGTTGATAGAATTGGTTTCTAATATTGTCCCCATGAACAATAAACATGGAACAATTAGGGTTTGCATCAATTTATGAGAGTTCAATAGGGCTTTTCCTAAGGATACTTTCCCTACTCCTTACATTGATCAAATCATCAATAATTGTGTCAGAAGCGTCAACTTTTCATTCATGGATGGTTTTTCTGGCTATAATCAGATAGAGATACTTCCTTTCTATCAACATAAAATGACCTTCAATTTCCCATGGGTGACCTTTTCCTATAGGAAGTTTCCTTTTGGATTAAAGAACGTTGGCGCTACTTTTCAATGTGCTATGTCCTACACTTTCCATGACATCAAACATATCGTGGAACCATACCTCAATGATTTTCCTTCCCATTCGCAGCATCGGGATCACCATGTTGACCACCTAAGAGCCATTTTTCTCATATGTCACCATTACAACATACGGTTAAATACACATAAATGTGTTTGTTGTGTCGAGACTAGTAGACTTCTTGGATTCATCATTCCCAAAGATGGAATCTATATAGACCCACTAACAATTGAAGCTATCTTGGCCCTAACCCCACCTACGTACATTACTGAACTTCAAAGTTTGCAAGGGAAGGAAAACATTTTGCGTCGCTTTGTTTGTAACGACATTGAGAAAACCCATGGTTTCATGCATCTGTTAAAAAAGGGAACATATTTTGTTTGGGATGACCCTGCACATCATGCATTCGACATTCTCAAACATGCCATTACTCATGCATTGGTATTGCAACCACCCGATTACTATACCAGGGATTACTACTTGTCTATGGTTACGTCATTAACCACCATCGACATGGTTCTACTTCAAATGGATGTACATGACCATGAACATGAGATTTATTACCTAATAAGACTATTCTTGACTCTGAAAACCATTATTCACATGTGGAGAAGTTAGATCTGGACATGGTGATCGCGGTCTAGAAATTTCATCACTGCATTTTGCTTCGTACAACCATGATATATGCAGATTCCAAACCCATGTATTACATATTGAATCATCAAGTGCCTGGGGGAAAATAATTTCGATGGATTGTTATACTCCATGAATTTGAGTTAGAATTTGAAAAATCTAGTTCCAAGAAGTCACTCATCTTCGTGGAGCTCATGTGTGACCTTCCTCATATGAATGAAGACACGAAACCATTGGTGTCGTTGCCCAATGAATCCCTGTTCCTCATCAATATGACTGACCCTTGGTATGGATATTTGATTTTATATCTCCAGACTCAAAGTTTTAACCCTCAAGCAACCCAAGATGAACGTCGTCGTATCTATCATCATGCCAAATACTACCTTATTGTCAATGATACATTGTATCATCGTGGACTTGTTGTGATCTTGTGATGTTACTTAACACTTGAAGAAGATGGAATAGTATTGAATGAATGCCACTCTAGAGCATGTTGTAGTCATATTTCTTGCATAGATACTTCCTAGAAAATTTTATGTGCATGGTACTTTTGGCCCTCAATCATCAAAGATTGCACAGAATCCATGAAAAAATTCCCACCCTGCGATCTTTTCCAATAAAAAAAGCGCACCTAGTCCAGTCCTTTACATACTATCATCGTGGATATTCCATTTACAAAATTGGGCAATGATTTCATACATTGTAAGCCTACCTCAATTGGGGGGCATGGTTAGATTATCGTAGCCATGGAATACTTTATGAAGTGAGCTGAGGCAATGCCTACATATGACGAAGATGGAAAAATTGCTGCCCTATCCCTTCTCAATCACATTATCACTTGGTTCAGAGTCCCTCAAGCTATTGTGACCTACCATGGTTCACATTCTTAGAAAAAAATGATGTCAGAACTAAGTTTCAAACTAGGTTTTAATCATGATAATTATATACCATACTACCTGCAATCCAATGGAAAACTTGAAGCCATAAAAAAAGTGTTGAAAACCATGCTTCAATGAATGGTAGGGAAGGCCAAATCTAGTTGGAACTTGCAATTGTTTTCCACATTATGGGATTATCATACTACCGTTAACATATCTAACGGGTTCACTCTGTTCTAGTTAGTATACGGGATAGAATCTACTCTCCAGATTGAATTTGAAATTCCTTCTCTAAAACTTGTCGTAGAAATGCTACCCAATACCACTTTAGAGGAGGATAGGTTCTTATACTTGAACAAACTGGATGAAAGCCACTGAGATTCTTCCTTAGATAATGAATCACATAAAAAATGAATCAAAACCAAGTATGATAGATCCATTCAACCTCTCCTCTTCAAAGAAGGTGGGCTGGTCCTGATATATGAACAAAAAAGAGATAAGTTGGGAGGTGGAAAATTGGAATCCATGTGGCATGGACCCTATGTTTTTATTCATGTCTTAAACAAAGCAGCATACGGGCTTGCAGACTATGATGGCATATCTCTAGGCGAGCCTCGAAATAGGCTTTACCTCAAGAAATACTACGCCTAGGTCATCTAGCATAGGTATTATGTATATAGTGTTTATAGAATGTTGTGTGTGGTTTGAAGTGTGAATTTGGTGTGAATGTAAGATGTGTCTTAACTAATCCTGCTTATATAGTGTTTTGTTAAAATGAATAGATGAAAACTTATTTCATATTTGTAGATAATGCCATCCATTATACTATAAACCTTGCATCAACAACATGGGTATTGTATTCCCATACTGGTGATGTTGTGAGCTCAGGAGGAACTTATTTGGGTCCCTCTACGAACAATCTTTCCAAGTACCATGCAATGATTGGTTTTTTGAATAAATCTCTTACTATTGATGTGAATCATATTAGGGTCTATCTAGGTTCAAAGTTAGTTGTTCATTAGTTAAACCGAGTCTACACCATTCATAACAACTTACTCCTTCATACGTTTTGAAGAGTTCGAAGTTTGGAGAGGTACTTTGAACATGTTTCCTACCAATCACATCCCAAGACATTTAAAAGCAGTGGATGATTCATTTCCAAATTATGTTTTGGATTGGAATCTAGCTCATATTTGAAGTTCATTTTAAATTTTGATTACATGTATAAAATCACATAAACACATAAGTAACCATTCATGAACATAACACATCGCACACACACATTTATGTAAATACAATTTTTTATATATAAAATTATATTGAGATACAAAATGGAGCCATAAGATTCTGAGATACCCAAAAATATAGAACCATCGAGTTTCTAGTACAACAAAAGGTCAAAATCGGAAGTGTCGAAGATTTTAGTGTTGGTGCAATACAAAAATGAGGAAACCACTTTGGACTAATCATCGTGCTCATGATATCACATCATGACACATGCCACTCAGTGGAGTAACCTCCCAAAATCTCATGACACCCCTATAGTATGGCGCTGATAATTCCTAGGGAGGTAATCAATGAACTAAAACAAAGCCCTGTGATTAGCGTCTCTTTTAGCTTCATTTTTAGCATCCACTGTCACTTTTAGTGTATTTTTCATCATTTTTTGGACAAAGTGGACACTTTTCCATGGGAGGGCACTTTTAATGGCATTATTTGTATCTATTTTTAAAAGATGGCTCTATTTTGGACGCTAATTAGAATCCCAATTAGCGTCCCCCTCAGAATCCCACTTAGCATCCCCATTAGTATCCCAATTAGCATCCCAAGTAGCATCCCAATTAGCATCCCAATTAACATCCCAATTAACGTTCCATTTTAAAAGTTGGCACTATCGTGAACACTAATTATCATCCCAATTAATGTCCCAATTAGTGTCCCAACTAGCATTGAAATTATCATCCCAATTAGAATCCCAATTAACGTCCCAATTTGCGTCCAAAAAAGCATCGCATATAACTCCCAAAATAGCCTCCAAAAAAACGTCATGAATAACATAACACCATATATTAACCCAGGTTTAACGATAGGAATTGCACCATGAATTTCAACAAGAAAAACATCCAACATAGCATGAAGTATAGAGCCAATAATTGTGCCTACAAAACATCCAACATAGCACCAGGTATAAAGAAAGGTATAGCGCTTGGAATAATGCCAATTTTTTTGAAAGGAACCATGCTAGGAACTGCACTAGGTTTAGAGCTAGCAATTGTGTTCGAAAAATGTCCGACATAATTCCAGATATATCAATGTCAATGTCAATGACCATGATTCATGTGATAGTACTTTTGGATCTTGATTTATCATAGTGGCACCTAAATTATCGTAATCATGGCACTTTTGGATCTTGATTAATCCTAATGAGGGATAAATTACCTTAATGTCACCTAAATTTATCTAACTAAATTTGAGTGTCCCCAACAACATTTGATAGACCCTAATGGTATCTTATTGTCCCTAACAACATGACGATGATCCATTACGATAATTATGATGGAGCGTATGGATATGATTTGATAAGTATAAGACTATATCATCCATTCTTGTGAGGTAGTAGGGATCCTTGCTCATTATTATCACAATTATATTGATGATGACTATGACAACGACAACGATATTGGTTTACTCTACGATGATGATGACGATGTGGATGTCAATGATGATTATGCATGTGGTAGCAATTTTGGATCCTAATTGATTCTAACAGCACCTAAATGTCTGTAACGAGATCTAAACATACCTATTATCATCGAAATGAATGTAACGACATAAAAATGACCTTAAAAATTACATGACATGAATCCTAATGGCGAGAGTTTGGCACTGGTAATTAAGGAATTGCATATGGAGTCATTCCAGCAGCTAGAATCCTTGAAGATTCTTCCTCCATTAAAAAAATGAAAAAAATTGAATCACTATCAGTGGCAGGGATAGAAGGTGTCACCGATGAGTTTCTTAGTGAACTGCTCGCTTATCCAGGTTGTGACTTGAAAGAGATTTCTCTTTTTGGTTGTGGGTAAGTGGTTAAATTTATTTAGTGTTTTAAATTAGTTAAGTTCAAATAACTTGGATAGTGGAATATCTTTCAGAGCACATATTGTGCTTACATTAGTTTGATACCTATGTTATTGAGGGCGTTTGCTGATCACTAGATAATTGCAATGTAGAAAGATGACTGATGGTGCCCTAGAAGCAATAGGTGTTGTGTGTATTAGAAATTGAATGCCATATATATCTTCAAGCAAATAGTTCTAATAATGTTTGCAACAAGTAGATGGAGAATGAAGATACAAACTGAACAAAACAAACCACACAGGAATCAAACAAGTATTGCTCAGCAATTTACAGTATCATTCACAATAATAATATTTGGTGTTACAATAGTTTACATAGGAAGAATTCAAATGCATGAGACATGAATTCGAATCTCCCAAGTGTATATGAATGTATCTAACCGAATATCTAACTCATGGTATCCTAATCAATATCGGAGTCCAAAATCAACTTCTAGATGTCAAACCAACTCAAACAAATAGTGACAGCTAGTTAACTTAGTGCAACTGAGTGTGTTAGGTGGGAAAATGCACCTACTCCAAATGCATCCATGCAATACATGCGCTATCTAACTGTTTGAGAACTAACTGAGGGCTAACTGAGACTAACTAGCACTAACTCCAACTAAATGAAGTAGGTTGGTGCCGAGACTCCCAGTGGCTCCTAGAATGTAGGGATTGGTCTAGGAGGTGCCCAAACTAATGCATGCACATGCAGTAAGTGGAAGTTAACCTCTATCAGTGTTCCCCACACTCCAATGACTGGTACATGTGGCCCCATTGGGCTAAGTGCACCCAATTGTACTAGTGGACCCAAAATTTTAATTAAGGTTCATAAGTCAAGCAATAATTAATCTAATAGACATTTGACCAAGGGAGGATTAATAATCCTAACGCCCCCCCTTGAATCCTAACTTGGACAATTGTGGGCCCTGGTAATAAGACCATAGGTCACCCAAATACAATCTAAAAGATAATAAAAAAAAGTTGCTTAATACAACTAAGGAAATAGGGGAAACCCTCATGGGAAACCCCCCCTCAAAATAAGTAGAAATACAAATTTTGAAAAAACTTGTAAAAATATTTGCTGCTACTATGCAACAGCAGTATCTTGGTTCTTCTGTGTAGGTGAACTCATGAATCCCAATAACATGCTTATGTCTGGAGGAATCTTCCTCTTTGGAAGAAGAAAAATGTACCCAACTGAATCAGAAATATAAACAGTTGCACAGTGAAAATTGGACCCATGTAGAGCAGGGTATTTTTTAAGGATTCTAATATTATACTTAAGTATAGTATTCTAGGCGATTGCTTTGGATTGAAAAAACATGTTTATAGATAGGTAGGCAATTATTAAATATGAAACATAAAATTAACACTGAAATGTGTAAATTTTGGTGAATATTATGATAAAATATCATATTTTATGTAAATATAGGAGATATTAGACACTAAAAATGACCAAATAGCGAATTTATTTTTTCGAAAAACCCAAAAAACAGCCAATTGGTGAAATTTCGCCGCTAAAAATTACCCTGATGTAGAGCAGCTGACATCAACTGAAGAGAGGTTAAAAGTTCTTGAAAATTCAAACAATGTGAGGAACACCCAAGAACATGATATATTTCATCCTTGAAAATCAAACCATGAGTGGTAAAATCAGCCCCAAGTGTTAGGAGCAAGTGTCCAGGCAGATGCAGAATGTCTCCCTCTTTACTAGTTTTGTGAGGAGATGAGCATGTGACCAAAGGTAGAGAATCCATGGGACTATGGAGAGCGGATGCTTGAGCTCCATAATCTGATATAGATTCAGAAATATCCAATATTTCACAAAATATGATATCAGAAAATTCATAAAAAAGAAATAACATCGAATCCTCAACAACAAAATTGAAAGAGACTTGCGGTGCTTGATTTGTCACACCAAAATTGATGAAACCAATTATAAGAAATACTAAAATCTCTTGAATATTGAAACCTGAATCACATATTACTAGATAAGAAAATAAATCATATCCAAAAATATTCATATGAGATCCAAAACTTTGCTCCACCGAGATGGTAGTTGCACAATTTTCTCCTTCTTCAAAATTCTGATTTTCGGTGCATGCAATCCTGTAGGAATTTACTGGAAGCTCTAGATTAATGAGAGTGAATGGATCACCCTTATAATATGATATTATTTCCAGAATATAATTGGTATTACTTATATGCACACCAGAAACATCATTATAGATAGAGAAATCAAATTCCTCTACCGTTTCTAAAACAGTTACCGGTAATCTATGCACGAAATTTAAAGAATTACTGGAGAATTTTTCCAAAGAATAGGAAGAGTGTTTTTCTTCACAAAAAGAGATTTGAATGTCTTCTTCTGGATCTCATCCATGTGAGGAGGTGAGATATCAGGGATCTCATACACTTCTGGAGCAGAAGGAGAGGTAGTCACTTCAAGGAGACTTTCTTCCATTCGAATTGACTGTAGGGAAAAATATGCTTCTTCTTCATCTTCAATAATTTGCTTTTCTGTAGGAGAGGGCATGAAATCATGATGCTGTATTTTATCTAAACCTCTCTCAAAATATGGGATTTTAGAGTCATATCCCATATGACTGCTAGGTCCTCGTGATAGAGGGAAGGTGATGAAGGATTCCCTGGAAGCAACCATGTGGTTGGATGCTCCATAATCTATCACATAAGACTTCAATGGAGCGAGGATTACATGCAAGCATATCTCATCTTCTTCAGTTTGCTCCTCCTAATCTGACATCACTGCCCTTTGTGGAAGGGAAATATTGTTTTGTACATATAGAGCTTTCATTTGGTCCAGGGTCTTCTTCATGCACGAGTCTTCTGGATGAAAACCGCTCATACAGGAGGGACACTTTTTCTTTTTCTTCTTAGAACTAGAGGCTCCTTCAGAAGTTTTCTGATTTTGTTTAGGATTTGAATCAGTTTCCTTTGTCTCCTTCTTCTTTGATTTCCCCTTTGCTTTCACTTTGGAAGAGTCAGAAACTAGGAGAGATTGATCTTTGGATTTCTTGATGACTACCATTAGAATCAACTTGTCTTGCTCCTTAATTAAGGACTCAGAAAAAAAAAATCTAATGAAGGAGACTTACAATCAGGAAAGATCTCCCGCTTGGAATGAAATATGGAAACAAATACAGAATACTCAGAGCCTAGTTTGCTGAGTATGGAAAGGACATTCTGTTCATCCTTCCACTCTATTCCACACTGTCTGCACTGGAGTACTAGAGACTTGAATTTAGTGAATAACTTCTCAATAGTCTGAAAACTGTTGGGATGTAAAGATACCAACTCATTCTCTAGAATGTGTCCCTGAATCTCATCTTGTTTATTAAACAAGATATCAATATTCTCCCAGGATTCTCTGGGAGTCCTCGATCCTTCTAGATGGAAGAGTAGATATCTAGAAATATAAGTACATAAGTACCCAAATGCTTCATCACAATGATTTAGGAACTTGTTCTACTCTATCGGTTGATGAGGCTCAGACTCCCATCCATGAATGATCATGTGGTAGCCATGCTTGCATAAGGCCAGCTGCATATAAATCCTCCAATCAAGCTAATTGGAAGTTGTGAGGATCTGTGGTTCAGGATTTTGAGAACTCATAATTGCTCTGACTGGAAGACTGTAAATACTTCTCACAAGCTACATAGCACCTGTCAATTTCACTGCAATAACATGCTAAAACATATGAACTATTAGAATCATTCTTTTCCTCCTGGCATGAACATTTTTTCAGGGTCCGTCACGCCCTCTCCATTGCTCTGAATAAATCCTGAGCTAGCAAATTTTCATAGGGGACTTCTGTGGAAACCCAACTACTTCTGATGTTCGATGGGGAGAAACAACCATGAAACCTTCTTGAGAAGGCTCTGATACCATATTAGAATTTGAATTCCATTTAGATCTTCAAGCATATAGTTCTAATAATTTTCACAGCAAATAGATGGAGAATGAAGATACAAACTGAACAAAACAAACCACGTAGTAATCAAACAAGTATTGCTCAGGAATTTACAATATCATTCACAATAATAATATTCGATGTTACAATAGTTTACATAGGAATAATTCGAATGCATGGGATATGAATTTGAATCTCCCAAGTGGATATGACTGTATTTAACTGAATCTCTAACTCATGGTCTCCCAATCAATATCGAAGTCCAAAATCAAGTCTAAGATGTCCAACCAACTCAAACAAACAGTGACAACTAGTTAACTCAATGCAACTGAGTGTGTTAGGTGGGAAAAGGAGCCTACTCCACATGCATCGATGCATTATCCATGCAAGAAATGCGATAGCTAACTATTTGAGAACTAACTAAAAGTAATTGAGGGCTAATTGAGACTAACTAGTACTAACTCCAACTAACTGAAGTAGGTTGGTGCCGAGACTCCCAATGGCTCCTCAAATGTAGGTATTTCTCTAGGAGGTGCCCAAACTGATGCATGCACATGAAGTAAGTGGAAGTTAACCTCTAGTAGTGTTCCCCACACTCCAATGACTGGTACATGTGGCCCCATTGGGAAAATTAGACCCAGTTGTACTGGTAGACCCAAATATTTAATTAAGGTTCCTAAGTTAAGCAATAATTACTCTAATACAAATTTGACCAAGGGAGGATTAATAATCCTAACAGTGTGTTGTGCATTAAATGTTCTCATCCTGGACAAAATTTATCTCTTCACTGACACAACACTTTTCCACCTTGCAAATGGATGCAAATCACTTCAAAAATTATCATTAAAAATATGTTCATTCAGGCTAGTGAATGGTGCATAACTATTTCTAAGGAGCATGAAGTAAAATTGTTGCAAGCAACATTTCTGTTGAACATTTTTGATAATGCTCCTTTTGCATGTTATTATGATTGTTGTTATTCTAGAGTTAAACTAACCTTTATAAACTATATCCTCCTGATGCTTATATAAATCTTGGCATTGCTAGAACAACCCATATTTGTTGATGACTTCGATGCAAGAAGCATCCAATACCATGCAGATATACTATACTTTTTCAACTGAAACTCTTCATTAGATGCATTTTATTTCCTTTTTTTGGGTATTTATCTTGCAGATGTCTAAACCACTTATGGGATATAACATATCATGTATTTAGCAGTACCATTTGATCTCTTTCTGATCATCTTTGGGATATAAATGCATTTTTTAAATTCTCTTTCTTAATCCCTTGGTCCCAACAACTAGGTTTAAAATATCTTTTCTTTATCGAGATGAAAACAATATATATGCTTATTATTTTTATTTTTTGTTTCCTTGGATGAATGTTAACAAATTTTACGTAGAAATTTATATATTCAACATCTACATCAAAGTTTTTGGTGGTTAATTCAGTTTGGTATAAAGAAAATTGACATTTCCTAGGTATTGTCTGTAATGCAACCTTATGTTGTTTTCCAATGATTACTTTGTAGGGAAATCTATGATTCTTACCAACATTCCTTGATGGAATCCCTAATAAACCCATTGGTGTACATTAGTGCACCTCACCCAGTATGATTCGAACCGGGCACCTGGTAGCATTGGCACTAGCCATGGAATAACAATAATGGTTCTATAACCTTTAACATAATATAATTTTATGTTTGGAACTCATATCATTATATACATGTCCCTTAGTGAGTCATGTGGGTTTGCACAAAACTCATAGGAATGTCTCCTCAACTTTTGTTGGTTGATAATGGCATTTGGTATTAAGTAATTTACAAAATAATGTGATATTTTCCAAAACAGTAAGGCATAAAATATTCCTCATCTTAGTATTCTCCAACATAATGTCACTGCAAATTTAATGAACGTAAATATTACATATTAAGTGTGTGTTGGTGTATAATAAATAGGCTAAGTCTCAAAGAGTTGTGTCCTATCATACTTGTGACCATTCAATGGTATTTAAAATGTCACAAGTATTTGTATCAATAATCGCATTCATTATCATCATTATATTTTTATCCTTATGGACTCTCAAAAATATCCTATTTAACCAAATATTTCTAGTTATGAAAATTATTATTTGGAACTACTAACGATAAGTGATAAGAGGTATCTATGGAATTCGTCACTAGTTTGTCACTCTTAGAAGGTAAAGATTCTCTCCTTGTGGCGATTAACTATTTATCTTGCGAAAATGTGCAATTAAGGGCATACGAATATCAATGAACATAGTATTCATGTTTATAACTTTTACCAACTGAATGCTTCCTCCTAAATTTGATACCTATTTCCTAGAGAGAAACATACCCTTTGGATCTGGCACATCAATGACACAAACTATCCATAAAAATACAACATCCAAGTATGCAGCAAGTCTTACCTGTAAGTCTTTGATCAATACATGGACCTTGCTTTTCCTTGAGTCTGTAGCACACATACTTTGATAAGGTCTGGATATTTGCAGGCCAAGATTCTTCATAACATCAAGGGGCATCACATTGTTTGAGGCTACCAATTCAAGCATACAATTGTGCAACAACCCAATATTTTCATGCCTAGTGAAGGAAGGGAGTCAAAAGGCTATATAAACCCGCATCTTCCTTCAGTGTACTTGAGGTAATTAATATGATATTCGTTAAGGAAAAATAGAGTATGATGCACATAAGTAAAAAAAAGTAGGAAATATACGACTGGTCATAGTGCTGACCCAACCAAGCGCAAAAATATAATAAGGTAGGCAGTAGTAAATTAAATAGTGTAGTTCCTAGGCATGATCTCTGAAGTGCTGACATTATTTAATTAATCCAAGAAGGTAGGAAGTTCTGAATATCCCATGAGTTGAAAAAACTAGATCATTGACCAACAATGTAACATAGAATGAAGAATGAGTATCGTTCCCCCCTCCTTGGTTCACACCTTGACACAAGTTGACACAACTGACACTTCCTTGGTATCTTTCAACTCTAATTCCTTTTTTATTCAAAATATTTGGCCTAGTATTTCATAAGTTCAATGAGGGGTACGTGCACTTTTTCCTTAGATATTTCAATAGCCAAATCAATATTGAGAACATCACTAATCAATATACTTTGGGCTTGCTTGACATGTAATTTTGGCTGTTGATTTGCTGATGCCTACAAACATAGGTCTTCAATGAAGAATTGGTCCACACTGAAGATGAAAGAGAAATCCACATGTGTGATTTCATGCCAAAAATAGACTCAAGGCTAGCACACATCATTAGTAACCTCCTTGATGTGGCACCCAAGGTTTAATCACTTCTAAATAAGCATGAAAATGACTAAGAACAAGGAGGAAGTGGTTAAGACATTAATTGATAGCCACCAATCCACACAAGCTCCATATTGTGCTACATCAAGAGGTTTTAGGACAATCACTTTTCTTAAAAGATTCATTTATGTATGACACCTAATTACTCATAAATACATTACTAGTGTCCTTCCTTATACTATAAGTTCTTTGGCCCTATATTTTAACAGTGAACCTACATTTTCTTCAACCCTAACCATTACTAGGAGTGAGTTGATGCCAAACAAGATTAAACCTAGGGCCTTGTCAATGCAAGACACTCTCTAAAAGGAATTATCTAATATGGACTATGTGTTGACACTCACATTATTGATACAAATAATTAATAGGCTAGCTCCTCCCTATATACTTGTCATAGAAAAACAATTTTAACTGAAATGTTTCTTGATTTACTCCCCTTCACATTATAAGTTTCTTCTTAGTATAACCTAATGGCTATGGTTTTGTGTTTTTAATGTTGTGCTTGTCTAATTTTTTTTCATTTTACGTGGTTTTAAAATTTTGTAACAATTAATTTTAAAATATATAAATATCATAGCATTATATTTATGTTAAATGTATAAATTATCTTTTTATACTAAATATTTAAAAAATATATAAATATCATTGAAATAGTTAACTATGATAGATTTATTTATGATAAGCCATTTAAGCCATTTAATGATAGTTAAAATATAAAGTAACGTTCATTTCCTTAAGCCAGGCGTACATATACCATCCAGGTCTTATGGATTCAGTAGCTTTCCCATGAATGTAAGCATCCCTCCTTGTTACTATGGTATGCATATGTGTCAGCTGATAATCCATCCGACAGTTCCACCTGATCTATGCTAAAGGTCAACACTATTCTCTTTGATACTCCACTATCCCGTAGTATCATGGACAAGTCCTCATGTAATCGACCATCCAACTCATAAATTTTGTATATTTTGATAAGAGGGTGTTCTGGAGGGATCCATGTAGACGTATTCCTGATTAAGATTTATAATCATGAGATCTCTCAATCTTTTCAGTGATTGTTAACTATGGATATGAAATCAACCATGGTGGATATATGTTCTAAGATCCTGGTGCTGTCTTTGGCTTTCCATTCCCTTGCTGTTATATTAGTTTGTAGGATGGAAGTAGTAATATTAGGATAAGCCAATGTGGGTAATTTACTTTAAGTCGTACCAATATGGGATGTGAAAAAACCTGGAACAATCTAGAACAAGCGAACAATCTAGAATGAGCTAGACTAAAAGTATCCTATCGAACAATTTAACTGCAAGTACCACTAATTTTTCTCATCACAACAATAATTTCTATTTCCCGTCAGAGATAAACTTTAAATTTGAGAAAATAAATTCTTTTGTAAAGCTGTCTCTACAGCTAAAACAAACAATAGTGTAGAAATCTATCTATCCATCGCTTGATGCCTCTCTTGTTAGTTGTTGGCATGAACCAATCCCAAAAAAGGCTTTGGATAACAATAAAATGGATATTTGAGTCCCCTCTCTGTAAGCCAATCCCTCCTTTCATCTATAATTTCTTAAGAATTGACCCTTAGCGAAACCAACAAAGCCTTATATGTATTACTCACATATAGTCGCAAAAGCCAGGTATTGTATGAAGGAACACGAGAGAAAATTCCAGAGAGGGTTAATTAAGAGATAATTTTTCAGTGATAATACAAAATTAAAAGTCTTCTACCTTAATTTTACTGAATGATGTCTAGATTTACTCATTGCCTAGGATTTTTTTTCTTTGTTGGGGCTGTTATTCCTCAACATCTACAAACGATGACAGCTCTATGTGACAAGTTTTGTTTCGCATATGAATTCTTGAGTCTCTTTTTCCTATCACAAACATGTTTTCCTTTGTCCTCTACATTTACTCTATATGCACAGGTGTCTTATATTGTGCATTCTAGTATTAATCCATATTAAAGTCCCCAATCATGACCATTTTACTGTTGTAAGGAGTACAAGTGAAAAAATACACTTTAAGGTTATTATCCTATGAGGATATTAGGGGGATCGAATGAGCTAGGCTCTATGTGACAACTTTTGTTCCGCATATAAATTCTTGAGTCTCTTTTTCCTATCACAAACATGTTTTCCTTTGTCCTCTACATTCACTCTATATGCACAGGTGTCTTATGTTGTGCATTCTAGTATTAAGCCATATTAAAGTCCCCAATCATGACCATTTTACCGTTGCAAGGAGTACAAGTGACAAAATACACTTTAAGGTTATTATCCTATGAGGATATTAGGGGGATCGAATGAGCTAGGAGAGAATTCAATATCCCTCTTTCAAACTTGAATCAATTAAGGGTTTAGTTCTTATCTAAGCCATCGTCATATTACATATGTAATAATGGTTCAATAGGTTCAATGTTGTGATGAGGTTCAGTGGGATTGATATTAAGAACATTGTGTCCCATATTACATATATAATATTGGTAACTACCTATTCAAATATCACAATAGTTCACCATAGTATTACGCTATACTGAATGGACCTTTCTTCTCTTTCGAACATAATACGATCGTGCAATGTCTGGTGATGAGCTATGGTGACAATTGGTAGATAGATGTTTTGGAGATATAACCCTTAGGAGGCCCATGGATGACATGCATATTCTATCAATGAAAATTATCAAGAGGGGGAGAGCGTTAATGTAACCTAATACTGTTTCTCCAACCATTTGGATTAGACAAACTTTATATTTGTTCAGTAGGGGGTACTTAAGCTCTATTAATCATTGAAACTACTTGAACCTAGATGATACTTAGTTCGTTGTCCCCTTTTCATTTCATAAATATCCCTTGCGTTACCTCCAATCATTGCTTCCTTCTGGCACTACAACAAAACCCTATGATTAGTGTCTCTTTTAGCGTCCACTATCACTTTTAGTGTATTTTTCATCATTTTTTGGACAAAGTGGATGCTTTTCCATGGAATGGCACTTTTAATGGCGTTAGGTGTGTCTATTTTTAAAAATTGGAGCTATTTTGGATGCTAATTAGCATCTCAATTAGCGTCCTTAATAGCCTCCCAATTAATGTCCCAGTTAGCGTTCCAATCAGCATCCCAATTATCATCCCAATTAGCATCACTTTTTTAAATTTGGCGCTATTTTGGACGCTAACTAGCATCCCAATAAACATCCCAATTAGCGTCCCAATTAGCATCCCCATTATAATCCCAATTATCTTTCCAATTAGCATCCCAATTAGCATCCCTTTTTAAAAGTTGGCACTATTTTGGATGCTAATTAGCATCCCAATTGACATCCCAATTAGCGTCCCAATTAGCATCCCAATTAGAATCCCAATTAGCATCCCAGTTATCATCCCAATTATCGTCCCTTTTTAAAAGTTGGCATTATTTTGGACGATAATTTGCATCCCAATTAAGGTCCCAATTAGCATCCCAATTAACATCCCAATTATCATCCACAAAATAATCCCATATAACGCCATGAATAGCCTCTAAAAAAACATCCTAAATAGCATAACATGATATATTAATCTAGGGTTAGCGACAAGATTTGCGCCATGAATTTCAGCAGGAAAAACATTCAACATAACATCAAGTATAAAGCCAGGAATTGTGCCTAAAAAAAATATAGCATAGCACCAGGTATAGATACAAGTATAACACTTGGAATAATGACAAAATATTTGAAAGGAACCGCACTAGGAATTCCACTAGGCTTAGAGCTAGGAATTGTGTTCGAAAAATGTCCGACATAACGTCAGATATATCGATGTCCATGTCAATGATCATGATTCATGTGATAGTACTTTTGGATATTGATTTATCATAGTGGCACCTAAATGATCATAATGATGGAACTTTTGGATCTTGATTAATCCTAATGAGGGGTAAATTACCTTAATGCCACCTAAATTTCTCTAATGGCATTTGAGTGTCCCAAAAAACATTTGATAGACCCTAATGGCATATGATTTGCCCTAAAAATATGATGATGATGCATTACGATAATTATGATGGAGCATATGGATATGATTTGATAAGTATAAGACTATATCATCCATTCTTCTGAGGTAGTATTCCTCGCTCGTTATTATCGCAATTATATTTATGATGACTACGACAATGACAATGATGTTGATTTATTGTATGATGATGATGACGATGTTGATGTGGATTTCAATGGTGATTATGCATGTGGTATCACTTTTGGATCCTAATTGATTCTAATGGCACCTAAATGTCTGTAATGACATATAAATGACCCTATTATCATCAAAATTACTGTAACAACATATAAATTACCTTAACAATTACATGACATGACTCCTAATGGAGACGAGTGATTAAGAACACTAATGTAATATGAGTGACCATAATGACAACGATGACTATGATTTTGTTGATGATGTACTTAATGCTGATGATGATGATAATGAGGATGATGATCAAGATGATGTTGATGTACCATATGGCATTGATGATGATGATGATGACAATATTTATGTCCACGATGATGATGAATGTCATAATACTTATGGATACTGACTACTCATAATGGCACTTAAATGTTCATAATTACATATGAAAGACATATTAATATCACCGAAATGGATCTAATGACATTTAGTTGTCGTCGATGACATTTTAGTGACCTTAATCGAATTTGAGTGACCATAACAACATGACATGGATCCAACTGGTGAAGAATGATGATAAACCATAGTGGCATATGAGTGACCCTATAAATGATGATGGCAATGATGTGGTTGATGATGTACTTTTTGATGAGGATGATGATGACCATGAGGTTGTTGATGATGTACTTATTGATGTTGATGATGATGACAATGTCAATGATGATGATGATGCAATGTATGATGCACTTGATGTTGACATTCACTTATCCTCGACAACATTTGAGTGACCTTAATGGAATTTGAGTAACCTTAATGGAACTTCCTCGACAATATTTCAATGATAAGTTGGATGTGGTAATTTATTGCAAAATATTAGCTACGATATATAGATAACCACATTAATTGGAAAAATGTTATCGATAAAGTAAGTTTTCTACCTTCTCAACATTGTTCATTGGTGCAAGATGGAACATTACTATATTAAAGTTCATAGAATTATTCAATAGTGTGCATAATATTAACTAAACAATCATTGAAATTTCCTTATGCAATGCATAATAAAAAAGGGGAACACATGTGGTTAAAATAAATCGAAACAAAAATAACATTTGCTAATCCCATGATAAAATGACTATTTTGAACAGTGATTCCATGTCCATTTAAGTATAGAGTCATTAAGAAGCAACCTTTTGAAAAATTCTAAATCAAGAAACTAATTCAAAATTACTAAAACCATGTGATAAAAAACAATTTCAAAACTTTGGACATAAGATAATAATTATTCAAGTACTATGAATTAGGAATCCTATAAAATAACAAGTCTCCATTTACATTATTATCAGCATATATGTCATCCAATGCTTCCTTATCAATGTTGATACGTTGATTGTGCCTAATGAAATGATGATGATGATAATGATGCATATCGACAATGATAAATATGAAATGATGATTTCTAAAATATCTAATAGGATGTTGTTGACAATGATGATGTCAATGTCAATAATGATGATGCATGTGAGTATAACACTATTTGATATTGATTGGTCCTAATGAAAACATAATTCACCCTAATGGCATATAATTGACCATAATAGCACCTATATGACCTTAGTGCCATATGATTATCCCTAAAAACATTTTAGTGACCCTAATGGAGCTTGAATCACCATAAAAGCATGAGGATGATCATGTTGATGATGGATGATGGCAAGGATATTGATGATGGAAATTAAGATGATAACAATGATTGAGATGAATGAATATGATTATGATGATATATGATGATGCCAACGTTGATGTACTCATGTATGCTGCTAATGATCATGGTTATTATGGAAACGATATCAATGCCAATGATCATGATTCATGTGATAGTACTTTCAGATCTTGATTTATCGTAGTAGCACCTAAATGACCATAATCATGGCAATTTGGGTTTTGATTGATCCTAATGAGGGGTAAATTACATTAATGTCGCCTAAATTGCTATAATGGAATTTGGGTTTCCCCAACAACACTTGATAGACCCTAATGGCATTTGATTGACCCTAATAATATGATGATGATGCATTACGATAGTTATGATGATGATGACAATGATGTAGCAATGATGATGCATGTGGTAGCACTTGATCCTAATTGATCCCAATTGATCCTAAAGGAACGTAAATGTCTGTAACAACATATAAATGACCCTATTATCACCGAAATGACTGTAGTGACATCTAAATGACCCTAACAATCACACAACATGAATCCTAATGGTGATGAGTGATTATGAACACTAATGGAATATGAGTGACTATAATGGCAATGATGACGATGAGGATGATGATGATGTTGATGTACCATATGACATTAATGATGATGATGATGCTGATAATGACAACGTTGATGTTTTCAATGATGATGCATGTTATAATGCTTCTAGATACTGATTGATCCTAATGGAACTTAAATGTCTGTAATGACATGTGAGAAACATATTAATATCACTTAAATTACTAATGACATTTATTTGTCGTCGACAGCATTTGAGGGACCTTAATGAAATTTGAGTGATTATAAAAACATGACATGGATCCAAATGGTGATGATTGATGATGGACCATAGTGGCATATGAGTGACCCTATCAATGATAATGACAATGATGGCATCGATGATGTACTTGTTGATGAGGATGATGATCGCTGTGATTTTGTTGATGATGTACTTGTGGATGTTGATGTTGATGACAATGACAATGATGATGATGATGATGATGATGTTGATGTAATGTATGATGTACTTTCCAATGAAATTCACTTGTCCTCGACAACATTTGAATGAATTAATGGTATTAAGAAAAACCAGTGTCAATGATTTGCAATATGTTGTAAAAGAATTTTTGTTTTGTTGGTTAATTTTCTAAATTGAAATCCTTGTTTAGACCTCCAGTCCACATAGACATAGTTTTTATTCAATTTGAATTTAATATATGTAACATATTCAAGGTTTGTCTCATTACTATATTGATTTATTTAAAATTAAAAAAACTAATATATTTTTATTTAAAGTTTGTTTTGTATTAAATCTACAAAAAAAATAAAGAAACCAATATATATTATCATCACACAAATTTATAAAATCTTACCAAATGCCTTTTCATAAACAAAGATAAAGAAAACAAGAAGAGTTGCTAAGGAAACAAGTCCCCACCGAGCAACTTTGCAAATACAGATATTATAATATTTCTCTTAATAAAAAAGTACTGAAAATAAATGAAGGGAAAGACCTTTATATCATTGTCCTTGTCTTGACACATTTGATATTTTATGGTTGTCTCTACGCCTTGAACCAATTAATATTATAAGGCGAGGATGTGCAGTTAGTTGTAACAACCCCATAAACAATACATCAGAAAAAGAAATTTTAGAAAAACAATACATTAGTTAGGGGTTTGTTTTCAATGTCAAGATATTTTATTTATCATGAAAAAGAAATTTTAGAAAGAGTATGGACTAATGTCAAGTATAAACCATGCAATTGACTCAAACCTTAAGCAGACGAAGGATGTCGAAACCCCGATAACATGCAATACAAAGAAAACATTGGTTTAAAAAATATACCGATAGAGATTGATCTGGGCCTTTATATTAAAATAAAAATATATATAATATAGATCCATAAGAAAAATTAAACGAAAGACTCTGCTACTCAAAATTGAGAACCAATTCATTCACATAAAATCTATGTAACAATTTAAACCAATATTTCTATGATTCGTTCCAAAAAGTTTCGTTATATTTAAAGAAAAACATGTAGCTACTAGATACTTGATTTTGAATAAATGCACATAGATCCTAGTTTCATAAAGGACGATTTAAAGATCTAGAAATAGCCCATTTACGGTTCATTTCACTGGTAAGAAAACAACCATAATTCAAGATGAAGTATATGAGAAAATAAATCAGATCTACTTACTTGAATCTAGGGAAAAATACACTTGGAGAATCAACTCCTCCCAACCATAGAAGGCAGCAACTCAATGGTTTGCTCCACTCCACCCCCAAGCTATATCACCAACCATGCACCAAAACAAAAAGTAACTTCCTCGCAAAACTCAATCCTTGATTCCATAACAAGTTTTCATGATGGACTTATAAAATAGAAAAAATGCTTAACATATGCACTCAACATCATTTTCCCCATGCACAACATGGTGTCCTGTGCTATTCCAGTGCACTCATATAAATAGCTTTTCTCAGGTCTTATGCCATCCCAATCAAATCTCCAATCATATCCCTAAATCCATATGATTTAGGATCTTGTTTGGTTGTTGAGCTTTGGATTGGATTTGCTTGGTATCAATCACTCTAGCTTTCTTACACATGTTCTTTGGTGCCATGGTTGGTGTCCCCTCATGTAGTTGAGTTCTCCAAGTGTTATTTTCTTTATTAATAAATAAATAAAAAGGTTTGTTGTGCAAATGTCATTTGAGTTTTTGAGTTTCACAGCTCATTACATAATAAAAATTAATTTTCAAACCATGAAAATAAAAGCAGTGTTATGGGGGTACTACATTTCTTACCCCCCTTATTCTTAACACTGTCCTCGGTGTTCTTTTTATTCTGAGCTCCCTTTCTCATTCTGGAACATGGAGGGATATGCTTCTCGCATTTAATCCTCCATTTCCCAAGTTTCCTCTTTGGGGATGAAGTGCTTCCATTGCATTTTTATTTGAACGTTGGCTCGATTCTGAAGCATACGTTCCTTCTTGTCTAGAATGCGGAAATCTTCAATATAGAACTCTCCCTCGGGTTCTACCTGAAACATATTCTAGTCAATTATATGAGTAGCATTATGTATATATTTTTTTAACAATGAAATATGAAATACATCGTGTACCTTTATATTAGGTGGAAGTGCAAGCCGATAGGATACCGCCCCTATCTTAGCTAACACTTCAAAATGTCCACAATACGTTGGTTCCAGTTTGTAACACCTTCCCAAACTCAAGGAATTCTTCTTCGACTTTACCTTTAGATATACATGATCACCAAATGTTGAACTCTCCTGGAGTTTGTTTTAAATCCATGTAATGTTTTTTCCGATCCTAGGAAAATTTTAAATTTGGTTGCACTTCCTCGACAATATTTATAGCATAGTGCAATCAAGCAATGCTTCAATGCATACATGTTTTCTTGTAACCATACTTTTTCCTTTTCCACATACAAGAATATAAACATGTCAATCATTATATTAAGATTCTAAACATTTTACATATCACCCCAAGCAGATATCGACATCTTACTAATATTGGGAACATGCTTATTATGTCTTCTTCATAACATTATAGGTTCCAACTACAATTTAGTTAAACAATGTCCGTTCCAATTACAAGTTATAAAACTTCACTAGTTATTACCACATTTAACCCTTATATATTGGGAGGTAAAAGAAAATATACCATATTGTCTATCTTCAGGCACAACTCCACTCTTCATGCGTTTATTTAATCATTTCTATTTATGTACACACAAAAATAAACACAAAATTTTGCATTAAAAAATTCAATGCTTCACCAAGTATAGAACATACATGTGCATATGCAAGTTCATTAGGTCGAACTACTATTAACCTCATACCTAGTTGGGTGGAATGTTGCAGCGACATAGCTACTTGTGGGTATTTTTATTAATTGAATATTTACATGATGTATTAATTTTTACTATGCCTAGCTAGCATGATAACCATTGACATCAGTTTTAATTGTCAATACATAAAACATTGAATCCATGGCGGGGCATTTGCCTTGAGCTCCTCACCATGATTAAATAACGATATTTACATTATGTACAATTTTAATGGAATAGGGGTCACAATCGGGATATTACATTCCAAATATGAAGTATGTAATAAATACTTGTAAAGTAAATCATTACACATACAAACATGCGTCTATGTGTGTTAAATCCAATAAAATTTGAAATTCTATTATTTTATATTAGCACACACATAGTAAACTCGGATTTTATTTCTATTAGATTAGGGTTGATGTTCTTCAGACTTGGAAAAATTCATGCATAGCGCAACTGTCCATGCTTTGTAGAGTCTTTAAATGTTTTGTAGAGCATGTAGTACGAACGCATTCAAATGTTTTGCAGAGTATGTAGTACGAACACATTTACATAGTAAATGAACTGAAGCCAACAATACATGTTAAATTGCTTTAATTTTCTAGTACTAAAAAAGCACTTTTATGAAGAAGAGTAGGATCAATTGTGAAAATAAACTTTGGTACCTGCCAAAGGAATTTGGCATTTCTAATTCTAACCATCCATCTTCCAGATGGTCTTCATGATACAACTAAAATACTTTTTTGAAAACCTCACAATCATCATAATACAACTAAATGACATTTTCAAAAACCTCACAAGCATCATAAAAGTTGTCTTTAATAGTCTTCAAAATACAATTAAATGCATTTTTAAAAACATTTTCAAAAAATTCACAAGCATCATAAAAGTTGTCCAAAATATTAAAAGTTTTGAAAGTACAACTAAAGGTATTTTTAAAAACCTCACAAGCAACATAAAAGTTGGCCAAAAATAAAACAGTCCAAAAATAAAAGCATCTGCAAGGTTGTACACTCATCTACAAGATTGTTCAGGAAACATCAAAACCTATCCAACAAAAATACATAGGTCTGAACTTACATCATGAAAATAAATCATATTTTAAGGTAACTAGATAGCCTATCCCCAAAATCAAATGAAAGACCTGACATGTTATGAGATTGGGCATACTTTGATTCCAGTAGTGACCAATCTATTTATTTGCTATATTCTCTGTATATATGAGGGAAATAAATGGAATGAATTCTTTTTAGAGATAACATGAGTTCTACGGAGAATTATGCATTCTAGTTGCTCTACTGTGCACCTCTTTAATAACCGTAAAGACTTCTCTTAAATAACACACACACACACACACACACACACATAAACTACATTTTATCTCAAACTCATCCTAATCACATGTGCATGACGTGAGTGAGTGAGGTATTATAATTTATGATATTTCCAATATTTTGAATTACAAGTCAAACTTTATAGCATAGGGATTTCAACATCTTGAGAAATTTACATGGATGGGGAATTTCCAATGTTGCTCTTCTTTTGAAATGTTGATATAAATTATGTCCTTAATTGGAAGGATAAATTTAAATTTTAAATTTTTTTTGAAAGCCAGTTTTAACTTTACACTTCTAGGAAGGAATGAAACCCTTTGGAAGGGTTTCAAATTTAAACCCTGAAGGGAACCATAGGCTAAGTGATCCAAAGGATGAGATATATGTTACTTGTTTCAATTTCAAATATTCCAAAACAAGGGAAAATACCGCCAAATCTAGTACCGTCTTCTCATTTATTGAGACTGAGGAAAAGGCGCATCGACTCATTCTCCAAATTGGGGCAGAAGTCTAGAGTTTGAAGTGTGCTAGGACCGAGGAATACAACCTACTAGATATGAAACCTGCACAAGTATATGAAAGGTTGAGATTGATTCTCAAATATTCTGCGGTATGAGATAAGAAGGCAAGGTGCTCCCACTTTAAAACTGGTCTCCGTATCTGCTCAATCACAAGAAATGGGGATATTTCTAGGATTTTTGAGGAAAACAAAATTTCATGGGGATATTTCTAGGATTTTTGAGGAAAACAAAATTTCAGGAGATTATCCTCTTGTGCACTTCCAATTAGGTACACTACCTTCGATCGGGGATAGACATAGACCCATTACTTATGCACATGTGTTCAAAAACATTTTTGAAGACATGGGATGTGAAATCCCAATAGAGCCTCTAATATGTGATTCCTCATGTATGGTGTTGTTTCTCTTAGTTTAGTAGGATTTTGAACTCATGGAATCAACCTATTGCTAATGGAAAATATAAGGTTAGTTGAGAACCGCTTTCCACATGTCATTATTAACTGGACTTCATAACATATTTCGAAACTTGTTGTTTGGTTGCCTCCTTAGAAGTGAAGGATTCTGAGTAGATGGCATGGCTTATCTGAGATATCAAACTAGAGAAACCTTGAAGCCTCACAATAGGATTTTTAAAGAGATCAAGTGAATACTCCCTAGCCTCCTCCCTTTGCTCATCTTAAATGGATGACTCATGGAATTGGCTCATTTTTATATCAGTGGGAGGCTCTCTGAATAAATTTCTCAAGGGAGATCACATATTTAATTTGTAATCCCATTCTGCTGGGGTTTGATGAGCACAGTTGGCTCCCTCTTGATCTATGAACTTACCATTTGTTCCAATATAGTAAGGAACAAGCCATCAATAACAAATGTCTGACATATTCTCTTTTTTTTTTTTATATATGCTGACACTTAGGAGGAAGTTGCTCCTATATATCTACATTGGTATCTCCTTGAATCATATAATGCTTGTGCAACTTGAACTCTTGAGGAAATTGGTGTTGACTAGGGAAATGAATGCTTCCTTGATCATTGGTATCTTTTGGAGTGACAAATAGGGATAAGGTCCTTGTGAACACTTGCGATGCTTCTAGTTGTTTGGAATCATGATTGAGGAAATTAGTGACTTGGTCCATGCTCTCTTAGACCTAGAATTACATTAGCCTCATAAGTGATGTTTTCATACCTACTCAAAATAACCTCATAAAAAATTACATAACATGCACTAAATAATCTAGGTAAATTATTCATAAGAAAATGACAAATGATGTCATAATAGCAAGGTTTTTTAAGGAAAAGTGTGTCAAATGGTTCATTATAGAGACCCAATAACAATTGTCTATCTGTTGCATTGAAAAGGCACTCCCAACAATTATTATACCACCACTACAACTCTAATGACATTCTTTGATATTATTAGCACCGACAAGAAAAATTGAATAACATATGATGTTCCTTGACACTAACATATTTTTTTTAACTAGCATAGATCCATGTTATCCCCATATCTATTTAAGTCTCATGAGGGATACCAAAAGATTGAGGAGTAAATATAAATGTTTTTGAATCCTTAAAGATAATTTAACTGCATTGAGGTTTGCACCCTAGTCCTCCTGGTGCTTATTAGATCTAAGTTAATATGTATTTGTGCTAGTAATATAGTTTTTGTTTGGCTAAACTGCCACATCAAGGGGGTAGTTTTCTATCAAAAAAACCAAGAGCCTGCACTTGGGCTTAGCTACCAATCATGCCTTCATGGGAATTGAACCTTGGTGAGTGTCCTGACAAGGCTTCACCATTGAACCACAACCCCATTGACAAGACTAAGCTTTTCATTGGTGTGGGCATGCATCCATGATAATGGGGATTTTTTTTTGTCTACAAATGAATTTGATAGGTCCTGGATAAATATTTATACCGCATTGATTGAGTGAGTGAAGTTCTCATGATTTATAAGCACAAACAAATACACATTACATTGTGTAATAAATCCCGACTCATGTTGTCCTTTTTCTCTTATATCCTTTACAATTTTAGGTCCATATTGTCAACTTCCATGTTGCATCTTTATTGACTAGACTTGTCATTTCTCCACCAACATGTCATCGAATCCCATGCCTTTGCAAAGTCCTCTGGTGGATTCCATGTCCATACAACTTATTTGCCAAACTTTGAGGGTCTCTATCTTGATTCTTTGGTATGAGAAAGGGTGAATCAAAAGGGTGGAGATATCAAGTGAGGCTGGGAGTGAAGGGTGACTCTTGTACTTTTCCCCATGGAAAAGTGGAGTGCGGGGGTGGTGAAGGAAAGGCGTATGAAATGTGTGGAAGATGGAAGGGATGTAAACACTAGGTTGGAGTGGAGGAAGAATCAATGTATAAGGATAGAGGATGCAGGGAATGTAAGGTAACAAATAAGATGTATCATGAAGTATGGGGAATACTTGGGAAAGAGAATGGGAAAGCCTTTTCCCTAAGAAAAAGGGACTTGGTCCAATTAAGAATTCAACCCATTTAATTACTTTTAATGAAGATTCTAGAGGGAAAGAAAAATAAGTTTACAAAATATTTTTCCCAAGGGGATCTCTATAACCTGCTACATCTTTGGCTTAGAACCCAAATTCTAAATTTCACTCACCCTGTTTCCTAAAAAGGCCCTAAAAATTGGTGTGTGTTTTCAAGGTCAATGGAATGCAATAGGGGGCTCAAGCACCCCATAACTACCCAATTGAAGAACACTAGGACTATCTTGCATTATTCTATCGACCACACCACACAAACTCCATATTGTGCTACATCAAGAGATGTTAGGATGATCAATTTGCTTGAAAAGGTCATTTATGTAGGACACCTACTTAGTCATAAACACATTACAACTGTTCTTACCTATACAATGGGTTCTTTGAACCTATATTTTAAGACTGAACCTACATTTTCTTCAACCCTGTCCATTGCTAGGAGTAGGTTGATGCTACACAATACTAACCCCTAGGGCCTGTGAATGCATGCCACTCACTAGAAGGAATTATCCAATATGGACTACATGTTTTTTGGGATAACTTAATGTTTATGCTTGTGTTTTTGTACCTTGTTCTTGTATCAATTTGTTTTTACATTTTATCTCATTTTACAAATTTGTAACAACTTATTTTTTAATATATAAATCTCATAGAATTATGTCTATCTTAAATGTATCATAAATGATATTTTCAAACTAAAAGATTTAAAAATATAAATATCATTAAAATATTTAATGATTATTTTATATTTAAACTTAAGTATTTAAATAAAATTTATATTTAAATATAATAATTTTTATTTATATTTAAAAATAAATACATATTATTTTTTACAATTTTTTGGTATTTTATATCTATCTATCTTAAAAAAACTCCCAAACCAAGCACACTCTTATCCCTTACGTTGGGTTCAAAATTATTCAAAATTTCCCCAATTTTCCCGCCTATCAAAATTGATGAACAAAGATAACAACTTTGAAAGATTTGTTTTCTTCCTTCATGCTACCAAGCCACAAGTCAAAGTTTTGATCAGCTGAGAGTTTGAAAGATTTCTTTTTCTTTCTTCCTGCTACCAAGCCACAAGTGAAAGTTTTGATCTACTGAGGGTTTTTAAACGGCTTCGAAAAATTGAACATCTTGTAGGAGGATCATGTTGCTAGGAAAAATGCACCTCTTAGGGACAAGAGTTGTTCCTCTAGTCTGAATGGTTCAGATATAGAACAAATGGGTTAAAACAGAGATGGAAGACTTCCCCTAGAAGTTGTAGAGATCTGTAATGAGTCCTTTGATAGAGTGATGTAGTTGTCTCCTATGGAAATGGATCTCCAAGGATGTACCTGCACAATCACATCAAAACATCAAACAAGACCAAAGGCACTAGAATATAATCTACAATTCTATGTTAGTGACTAAGGAATCCAATAGTAAAATGCATGATTACAACATAACATATTTGACGGGAAAGGAACCAACATTAATGCATTAAGATAAAAAAGAAATATTACAACCTTATCCTTAGTGTTGTGATGCTCTTTCTCATGCCAATACTTTGTCCCCAAAAGATCCAACTTGCTCCTTCCATTCTCACCCTAGATTTGGCCAGAACCTCAGTTTAACAACATAACTTTTCTCTCTCTCAACCATGGGGTATGAGCCAGGTTTTATAGGCCTTGGGAGGATAGGGATGGTTGAGTAAATGGTGGGTGAGGTGGAAGGGAGATCCCAAAAGGATGGATCTCAAGTCCAAGTTGTCCTTAGGAATAGGGATGAGGGTGCCACAAAGTATTCCTTCAAGAAGCTTCATGGAATCTTCTCTTTTTCACTTTTTACCTTAGGCACCACTTCTCTTCCACTATGACAGAGCGGTGGAAGGTAGGAACAACACTTTGAACAAGAGGAATAAGTGGTGGCACCACTTACTGTCAAGAGACATTGAGCATTACTGAAGAAGGTAATGCTTCTTGCCTTAAGGGCAGAAGCGGTGCTGGAATAAAAGATGCAGAACTGAAGTCAGGGCCAGTATATCACTTCACAACTTGTATTTTGGGGCAATAACTGATGTCTAGGACCCCATCATATGATGATGATGATATTTATGTGTAACATAATTCCCCCCAAATCATGAGGCTAGAGGGATACGATAGGTGAGAGATTTGAAAGAGAAAGTTATCACTTTGAGGCAAGAAATCACTTGATCAGAGATCATCATCAACCAGGCATATTCAATACATCAATACTTTTGACTCATAACCAAATGTCTGCTCATCACGGCTTCAAACCAATACAAGGGATATCCATGAGAGAGATGAACAAACATGGCCACTAGAATACATCGTAGATCCATGTGAAGAAGACTCAAACTTGGGACATAGCTACTAGACATACACTGAATAACTATGTCAAATGGACACAAGTTTGAGCACAAACATGACCATACAAATGTGGATCCATGCTAGGACTCATACAATATACTCCATCACAACCTGGGGAAAGCAATGATTGCTTTAATAGATACCCAGGGTCTTCATCTCGTCTTCTACAAAGTATGATTCTATCCATGTGATTACAATGTTTTGACGTCGAACATGGTGGAAACCACTTGATTACCTGTCAATGATGAGAACCATTAACAAGTGCGAGGGAGATCATCATTGATGTCAATGATTCCCAAGGTACCCTAGTACAATCTCCTGAGTGTGAATAGATGATTTGATTTTGAACACTCAATCAAATCTATCGATCAAAGGTCAATGATGTGAACCTATGTCGAGGGTGAGACAATTTGTCATTGATGCATACGGATCTCAAGGTACTAATTTGTTTCTAAGACTAATTCTTGGATTATGATATGATGTCGATGGGAACCAGTCTCGTCGAAGGAGGTCCATGATGAATCCCACATTGGAAACTTGGAACACAGTTCTGGAATGTTGTAGATGATGTAAACATAGGATTGACTCAAACGGTACTAACAAAAAGGTTGTTTTTTATTACAGAGGTAAACTTTCAACTTCCCATTGAACATTGGGTGGCTGATCCGGATTTATGTGTGAACGAAATGAAAGAAAATATATAGAAGCATAATCATAAACATTTTTCTAAGATAACAGAGATACAATAAACACATATTCTATTAAATGGCGGAAATAAAACATACTGTAATACAATTGCTAGAATGGTGTTAGCTATCTCTGAGAAGAGATGTGGTTGATATGCTCATCCGTGCCAAGCTGAATACAAAATGAGGCCAAAGGGGCCTATTTATAATAAGAATGAGGTGAGAACCCCAAAAGTCCAAAACGTAACCCTAGAAGATGAACCGTCATAAAGTTTGCGGCCCCAAGGTGGTAAGTTGAACAGTCAACTTCCCGTGGTCATAACTTTTGCATATGATCTCCAATTTGGGCATTCAATAGCTCGTTGGAAAGGTCTGTATAAGATTTACAACTTTTGTTCAATTAAATACATTCCCATGGCAATCATTTGGCCCCGAATATCCAAAAAATGTCGTTTAGGACCTCAAAACGGCCTCGAAAGTTTAGGACCCGAAAAACTGTAGAAAAATAACTAGGAAACTGCCACAATGGACAATTGTTTTGAGCCACTGGAATAGGTGGGTGTCCATTGATCTCCATCTGGATCAATCCTCCCTCCTTAGGAAGCAATGGTCTCCATTGCGTCAAATCCCATATCATATCTTGAACTGTGTGTTGAGTTGATCTCCCAATGTGACATTTGCTGAAGTGAAGAGGTTGCTTTTCTTTGGCATCCTGAGAGGGTTGTAATTCTTGTGTGGATGATTTGTTTTTGGAGGAGAACCTTGAATGCTTGGCCTTGCATTGTAGAGGTACTTGGATAGATGGGGAAATGATGACTCTTTGTTCTTCTTGTGTCTGATGAGCAGAGACACCTTGTGCAGAGGGTGTGGAGGTCCCTGTGATCTTATGTTCTCCTTCAGACACAATTGTGAAGAGGAATAATTTTCGGATGTGGGAGCTTATCTTCCTACCCTACGAGACTTTTTTAGGTGCAATTATCTCTAGTATTTGATAGAGTTTTCCTCCCAAAGTAACAATGACGCTGCGAGGCCATGACTCATATACATCATGATGCTTCCACATATATGGTATTCCTAAAAGAACATCACAGATTTCAAGTGGGGCCACATCACACAGTACCTCATCTTTGAAAGGATTGATGCCATATGGTAGGAGGCATGTTGAGTAATGCGTATACCTTGTCCTTGGCTTAGCCAACCAATGCTGTAAGGTTGCGGGTGTGGTGTTGTTGGAAGCTCCAATCTCTTGGCGACTTCTGCTGAGATTAGGTTCTTTTGGATACCGTTGTCAACAAAAAAATGTAGAGGCATCCCCTTCACCCACATCTATGAGTGGAATAGGTGCTCCTCTGACTCTGACTCTTCAGGATCCTCTAGTTGAATCTATGCGGTAGCAATAGTAGCAGTGGGGTCTACATCAATGATCTTCCTCCCATTGTATGCGGCTGTGACATTGGGTTCAGAATCAGAATCAGGATCTGATTCTAAAGATTTGATCTCAGCCACTAATGACTGCTTTGAGTGACATTCATCAGTGTTGTGCCAAGGGCTTTTATGAAATTTGCACCACTTACCGGTGTCCTTCTTTGTCTTTCCATCTCCCTTCTTTGCTTGTGGTAGGGACTGGTTGTCCTTTCCTTGTCTTGTGTTTTGTGGGCTAGGGTTTCCCTTGCCTTGTTTCTGTGGTGGCTGCGCAGGTCCAGAGTCTCGCTTGTTCTTTTGTCAAAATTTGTCCTCAATTTTGATAGCATACCGATAGGCGTATCCAAGTGAAGAAATTTCGAGGAAGTCCATCTCAGTTTGTATGTACCGATGTAGACCACTGCGATATTTCGGAATCAGGTGTCGCTCGGAGTCCTTGATACTTAGCTTTGTACGCAAGGTATGAAATTTGTTGGTGTAATCTGACACCGTATGGTCCCTTTCTTGACATAGAATGGTCCATTTTGTGTACTGGTCATCATAGTTTCCCATAGGGTAATACTGTTCCCTGACGACACCTATGAAAGAGGCCCAAATGGGATTTGTTTCAAACATTCCAGTTTTTCTCACAATAAGTACCCCATCAATTTTGGACATGGGGGACTACCTTAAGGAGCGTAAAGGTGATATTTTCTCTATCGAAAAAATTGTGGACAGAGAAATACCCTTCTAGAACATTCAACCAATTATCCAAGGCATCTGCATCGATATTGCCTTCAAATAAAGGAATATCAACGTTAACTTGTACCTTAAAGGGAGTTGCATCCCCGAATCGACTGCTCGTTGAAGATGCACTTGCCGTTGCCGACATTCACGGGAGGATTTGGGCGAAACTATCCATCATCTCATTCCTCTGTCGCTCGAGGGATTCCTCGAGTAGCGACTTGATAGGATCTCTTGCTCCGTCATCTCTCTTTTCTTCTGCCATGGGAGGTCATTTGGGACGGCGAGAATGATCAAGTGAAACTAGTTCGAGACCAAACTCTTTATACTCGGACCTCATCGGGGACATGCGCCAAGAAACAATCAAAGAGTAGATTGCTCTGATACCATTGATCTGGATTTATGCATGAACAAAATGAAAGAACATATATAGAATCATACATTTTGCAAAGATAATAGAGATACAGTAAACACATATTCTATTAAATGGCGGAAATGAAATAGAATGTAATACAATTTCTAGAATGGTGGTAGCTATCTCTGAGAAGAGATGTGGTTTCTACGCTCATCCGTGCCAAGATGAATACAAAATGAGGCCAAAAGGGCCTATTTATAATAATAATGAGGTGGGAACCCCAAAATTCCAAAACGTAACCCTAGAAGATGAACCGTCATAAAGTTTGTGGCCCCAAGGTGGTAAGTTAAACAGTTAACTTCCCGGGGTCATAACTTTTGCATACGATCTCCGATTTGGGTGTTTGATAGCTCGTTGGAAGGTCTGTCTAAGATTTACAAATTTTGGCCCCGAACCTCCAAAAAATGTCATTTAGGGCCTCAAAACGGCCCCAGAAGTTTAGGACCCAAAAAACTGTAGAAAAATAACTAGGAAACTGCCACAATGGACAATTGTTTTGAGCCACTGGAATAGGTGGGTGTCCAACGATCTCCATCTGGATCAGCGGCACGACCGATGACTTGGAAGCATTGACTAAACTAGGAGAATACGAGGACATAATACAGTGGCAGGCAATGCATTCTTTGAAAAAACTCAAAGGAGTGACATGACTCATGAAAGTGGATTGTCTTGGAAGCAAGCTGAATACCCAATTGACTGAATGAAATGCAGACAAGTGTCATGTTCAAAGGTGACCACAAACTTCTATTTTATTTGCAAAATGAATTAGTTCCTTCCCTTAATTTCCCCACCCTGATTGATGAGTGCCTCTTTTTCATTTTTACCAGTCCAAAGAGGGCAACAAACGGTCATTGTGGCTTATCCGAAGACAAGTCCATTATAATATATTTCGCAAACCTGAGAAAGGAGGGGTTCATTCCCAAAAAGGGTCTCTCATTATTTGGTTTAACGAGTCCATTGAAATATAACTTAGCTTTGTTCATGTTTAGAGAGTCTGGAAGAAAATCAAAGAAGACTCTAAAGGGTCCTTTTTTGTATGATTTAGTCTCTAGGGCCCGAAAAAGTATAAAATAATACTCGAGAGAATTCTTCTAGTCATGATTGGATGGAGTGCTCCTTTTTTGTAACTAGTCAATCCGAACTGAAAAAGGGGTAAACTACTGTCAGAGATATGACGCTTCAAGTAATTTTACGAGCATGAAGAAGACAAGTTCACTCGACAATCTTTTCAGATTTAAGGAGTCCGAAAAGAGTTTAAAGAAGACTCCATTAGGGTTTCTTTTCACGATGAACATGTTTAACGAGCTTGAAAAGAAGCAAAAATGACTCGAAGCTTTGATACTATGTTTAAAGAGTATGATCAAAATATCGAAATGAACGCTTGACGACTTTTTCCATTTTGCAGAAGTATGAAAAATTCAAAACAAACTTACCCATAGACAATATTGTTTCATTTGTGTCCCTGCAAAAACTTTTTAAAAGGCCATTAGTCCCCTAATAATATTTAAAAACTGACTTTTATAAACTATAGAAAGGGCATTTTTACCGAAAATGATTTAAAAAACATTAAAATAATATAATAAACCTAAAAATATTTTATAAAATCCAAAGTAAATAGTAAAAACTAACTCATTTACCATTTACCAAGCCTTGGAGAGCATTTTGGAGAAATTATGTGCAGATATTTAGTTGAAGAATCCAGAGCTCTTTCCTGTCCATTTTTCGAGCCATCAGTTCCAGGTGAGAGATAGAAACCTTCTCTTCATTTCTATGGTTGTTATTTTTCAATTTCATGCATTTTTATTGTGTTTTTGGGGATTTTAAGCCAATAATAAAAAATTATTCCCTGGTAACGCATCTAGCCTTTATGGGAGGAGCGATGCCTGATAAGAACCACATTTGTTTAAGCTTGCACAGGCGATGGCATCACTTTTTAGGGGACAGGAGCGGTGTTGGTCGTAGTGCCCCAAAAATGAATTGCCTATCAAAAATAGAGGATTTTAAGCATTTTTGAAGATTGGATATGTGTCTAAATATTCCATTGATTGTTTTTGATAGGCCATTTTGTTCAACATGGTGATTTGGAAAGAAAGGAATCATGAAGATGACGATTCCCGTGTTGCAACAAATGCGGCTTCCATAGCTGCTTTGTGATGTTGTAGCCTCTTAAAATTTTTCCATGCTCCTAGTGTGGTATAACATGTACAATTACTGTAGCATATACTATGGATGTGGAATCCAGAGCAACAACACTTTGAGGTGGGGCCCCACATCCTCACCATAGAGATGGAAGACATGTACTTTATCATTGGGATGTCTAGGTGTAGAGCACCTATTTCAATGACAGAAAAGAAGTGATGGATTTTCCACTTCATATTGTGCTCTTTACCATGCAGAGGGTACATGGGATCCGATCACCAAGCTTCCTGAGATCATATGTTGTATGCCCTAGAGGCCATGGCTCCCACCGTATTCAACTGGGTCAAGGCATTATTACCTATGTTCAAGGATCAGTTGACCAAGTGTCGGAAAGGGGAACTAAAAAAGTTTGGCTACGGGACCATTCTGGCATGTTTCTTCTTTGAGAGGGTACCCCTCTTGAGACCACAGGTGGTATTTACAGAGTTGAGACCTCGAGTCCCGCACATTCTACGATGGGTGGATATCATGGTCCACACTGGAAGTGGCGGGTCCAAGGTCAAATACAGGGCTCCCTTCTTTCAATGGTTGAACGAATAGATTCTCATGATTGAGGACTATTTCTATGCAGGGACCAACTTTCGAGGGGATCCTGACCTTCCTCTACCTCTTGGCGCATAGTGGGGTGACATCGCTAGGAAGAAATACTCAAGATGTTGATTATTTTTTTATATTTTCATGT
This sequence comes from Pseudotsuga menziesii, assembly GCA_001517045.1. Classification (NCBI taxonomy): domain Eukaryota; kingdom Viridiplantae; phylum Streptophyta; class Pinopsida; order Pinales; family Pinaceae; genus Pseudotsuga; species Pseudotsuga menziesii. The sequence goes on from LPNX010955054.1 coordinate 567,609, forward strand.
TTTATTATTTTTATGGATAATGATGAGACCTAAAGTTTTCATGCATATTTTGGGGATGCACAGCCTAGGGGATCATACCCAATTGACAGGTGAGCAGGTTATTGTAGAAATAATAGATCAATGCTATGATAAATAGTGCTAAGAAGAAGCATAGGAAATAGATCTTGCTACTAAGAATTCTCACAAGCATACACGGGGAAAATAGAGAGAAGAAAAGAGACTGAATCACATGAATGAAGAGATGAATATTGGTATGTATCCTTCCATTGAATAATGATGAATAATAGTGTACATAAATAGTACATCCCTCATAGGAAAATCGAGTTATATGGAAACAACTCAGAAAGCTCAAAAAGGTCGACTTACCAAAATATAGCAAACCCCTATAGGTGGCTAAAGAACTTCCCAAATCTATCAAGGACCTCACAAATTGGAAAAAGCATGAGTGATTTGTCAAGGATATGGAAAAAAAATGCTAATCCTAGAAAATGGAGGAAAAGTCATGAAGGATGGGTTGGAAACAAAAGGACCCAGTTTCCTAGTTTGACTAGCTTTACCTTATTCACAGAAAAGCAGGAAAAATAGAATAAAGCAGAATCTTCTATAAAGTGTCGAATACTAATTCTAGATGGTAAAAAGGTGGTCAAGATCAACCCAGAATTAGAAATAATTCATTCTTAGGATATAGATGGCATGTATTGACATTAAGGTGCAAGTGGATGCCAACTAATTAAGCTAGTGGGTGAATAATTAATCAAATTATGATTAATTATTTTATCCTAAGTTATGAGTGGGTTTAATATATTCCAAAACCCCCTATAAGTTTGGATTTATGATGGTATGACAAAAAATATGGATACATATGGATGCATATAGGGCCCAACAACAAGGATATGGTCACCCTTTAACAATTATTATGTCCAGAAAAGTGAGGAAAGAGGAAAAACCACATGGGGAAAATCCTCCGTCAAGATAGGACAAGGCACACAATTTGAAATATATATTCAACATATCTTCATCTTCACTTTAATGAGTTGAATGAACTACTTCTGGATCAAGGACTTGCTGAATAAATCATGCTCTCCATGATCATGCGCTAGAGTGTAGAACCTACAAGAAGGAAGAGGAGAGACTCATTGTATCTCATCAACTGATGAAGTAGGAGAATTATATGAATGCTTCTTTCTGCTGTCAAACTTTGATCTGAAAACATAATCTGAAATGGAAAAGAGATATGTGCATACTCCTTTCCAAAGAGTACACAAATTAAGACAATTTATTTCACACTCAATTCCCTGAATAGCTACAAAATTATGATGTGAATCACATGTAAATATTCCAATCTGATTTAGCACCTTTCCAAATCTGATATGAGGCTGATAAAAAACTGATATATCAGAAACATTAGCATATGGAATAGCTAATACAAAGGCTTCAATGGCTCCATGAGGATATAGGTCTAGACTAGGAAAATTATGAGCAACTAGGGAAAACTGATAGGTGTAAAAATATGAATGATGGATGGGCATAAGATCTGAACCATAAGTGTTTAGAATAGATCCACACATGTTTAATATCAGTCCAAATATGACTAAGGTCATGGATAACTAGCCACTAAAAGATAGTAAAGACATCAAACCATGTAAGATAAATATCACTCCATAAGAGACCAATGAGCAATCAACTAGTGAACTTGGGATTTGTATAGTCTTAGGATTATTCATTGTGGGGGCATCTTGAAGAGCTTCTTGGTCCATGTCTTCATGTTCTCGCTTCCTCCACTCAAGCACCATCTTTCAACCTAATAAACAAACAAATGCAAACCTTTAGTTTCATACAAAATTTGAAATGTTTGACCCTACATATTCTTTTTTCACCTCACATAGCGTACGCGACTGTCTTTCAGCCAACCCGCGTACAAAACGCATGTACATGAATTTTAATATACCAAACCCGCATACACAGCATTGCTGTTTTGAAGGAATTTAAAAAACATGAAATTAGGGCTCAATTTTGACAATTGCTTGGGTCAAATGAAAGAGCATGGAGTGTAGTTTTACCTGACACTTGCAGATTTGGGAATGGTCCACCTGATCATCCACACTGAGCAATCAAAGGTAGAGGTGAAAACTTGTCTTTTTTGGTTAAAAAATCAAATGGTGAGTTTTTATTTATGTTTTGAACTATTTATAGAAAATTTATTTTTCAAGTGGGTTTTTTCCCTATAGTTCATAATTTATAAAACTAATACCATATCTTTTCTTCCATGTGACAGGTTTATCATCGTTTTTAAGGTGTTTTTGCTCATATAGGATGGTTTTTTGTCGTTCTGCATGTGTTCTGCATTTATACCTACTCCATCTTAAATCTAGCATTAACATTTTGACCACGGACTATGGTATTTGTAACCATTAGCTCCTTGTCTTTACCATTTTTCTTTCGTGGATAGGGCTTTCCTCCCATGAGTATCCTCATTTAAAACCTATTTTGTTTTTCAATACTCATGTTGCAGCTGTCTCAGATTCAGGGGAATATTTTTAGCTATTTTTCACGCCAAATTGAGCCTCATTTTGGTCTCTTTTTACAAGCTATCCCTTTATAGGACTCCCCGCCCTTATGGAGTTTCTTTAGGCCCAGGTATAACTTCTTAAAACAGACTTGACTGCCGAGTAAACTGGTCCGTTCAAGCTTGTTAAGAATATGTGAATGGGCATCCACATTGGTGTTAGGTTATCTCTTTCTCACACCATGTGGAATAATACGAGAAAGGATCACTCTCTTTTCTATGGAGTTGAGAAGAGTATTCTCAGGTACAGGTTTATCACTTTTCCAGACCCGAGGGACTAAATTTATGGAAAAGGAACACCCGGTATGAGCTCAGTTTTCTATTTTTTGTGCTCTGGACCTAAACATGAAAAATATTTCGAGTGTACTTTATGTCTTTGTCATGCTCGTTAAACACCCAGAACAAAGCATCGAGTTTATTGTTCTAAGCCCCATTCCTCGTACTCAAATGGATCTTTCTGAGTGATCTTGCTTTCCTTCACACTCATAAAACTCAAGCTATATGCTGCTCTTCAAGGAGCGTTGGGTAGGTGGTCATTTAACCTTTTTTGGACCTCCCTGACTAAGTACGAATAAGGTTCACCTTTTCTTCTATGAAAGTTAAGAGAGTTATTCTGTGGTATGTTTTATACTTTTCTAGCCTCAGGAGACTAAATTGGACGAAAAAGGACCCCCTTGGAGTCTTCTTTGGAGTTTTCAGACTCTCTAAAATGTGAAAACAGCAAGTGAGCATGTACTAGTTCGGGTTCATAAAATCCATGAATTAGTGACACTATCAAGCATTATTCCCTCTTCTCTTCAAGCTTGTCAAAAAATGAAGAGAGATGCGAGTTGACTTTCCCGGACTCGTTAAAATTTAACAGGGAAGGTAAGGAAGAAGTTTTCTATTTGTTCTTAGTTAGTGGCAGCATGTCCTCCTTGAACATAGCACTCTCCATTTTTCTGATACTCATGTCTCAGTGTTCACGTTCCGTTCAGCTATTACTTCGAGTTTCTTACTCCTCCTCTTGTCATTTCTACCTGGGGAATCTGATCATGTCCCTACATGACAGATAAGTCTAGTTGTACTATGTGTAAAGTTAAAAGTTGCCTTGGGTGTTCTCTGTGTCATGCTCACTGTTCAAGAACTTAACCCTGTGTCTAATCTATATCCTGATTCCATCATTGTCATATTTGTTACTACTTGTGTCTCCTTTCCTTTACCCAGTTCCTAGTCACTCTTGTGATTCGTTGGAGGACCTATTGCCTTCCTTATCATAGTATGGTTCCACATCAGCACTTCTTGACGATGAACACCTAGAGTTTTGATGATTGTACCTCAGGATTCATTTTCATTATTGGTGAATTCCTTTGCTTTAGTCATTGATTATCACCTATTGACTGACAATCTGTTGAATCCACTCCATGTTCGACTTCAATAACATCTATTCACATGGCTTTGATTGTACTGGTTCTTTGGGATTTTTTATGAAGACCTTAGTTTCACATCGATAGACTAAGTTGCACAAGATTATGTTGTGGTCACTTACACAGCTTCCAGATCTTTGAAGACTCATCATTATTGTATATTGTGGCTTCAATCCACCTTTGTAATATATGGGGTCTTGTACCCGTACTATATGATGTACTCAAATATTGTAAAGGAGCTAGTGTTCTAGTATATTGAACATAGAATCCTCAAATATGACTTTGTATATGACATTATTATGTATTTGTTTCGGATACTACCTCTGCTCCATTGGACTTCTGAGTTCTCCAAAGATAATTATTATAATGTATTTCGGCCATCGCTTCCCTATGACCTCACACATTAGGGGGCATCTGTTATCAACCCAAATGGCACTTCTCTGTTTGAGTACCGATATTCCCTATTGTTATCACTCCAGGAAACTCCTCTAGGTTGTAGCTCGAGGATGCCTGGTAACTTACAATGTTTTTTTAGGGTTTTCTGATATGGGTCAAGTTAGTCGACCTATGTAACCTTTCCACTCTCATGGCATGCATAAAACTCACTCGTTTACAAGGCTTTTAGTTGCAATTTGCTTAGAAGTTCAACAGTAAGGTGTAGGGATGGAGAAATCACCAAGCTGGCAGACTTACACACATAACACATGCATATAAATGGCTAAGTCCTGATGATGATGGTATTTATAAATCAAATATCACTAATAAACCAATAGGATGACAGCTATCGGCTCCTTAATAAATATGAAAATGACTTAAATGTACATTCAGGCATAAATAAAGTAAAGAAAGAGATGATGGCTGAACAAATCACAACAAAAGAGCTTATATCATGAATAAGTAAAATGAGAAGCTTGAAAGCATTGTTGGGTCATAAATCCCTGAAGTTGAACCATTATTATAAAATCAATCATGGGCTTTATGGCCGTCTACAAAAATGACAGATCCTGAAAATCTGATCTGTCTACACAAAAATTACTTGAAAGTGATAGTTTTTTTAGCTTAGGGATTCAAACTCTTGCTAATTATTTGTCTATCTATGGTGAAGATCTAGTTCACTAAGCAAACTTTTAATAACTGAAGTGGTTGCTGATAATCACCACTACTGGTTCAATGTAATATTGCCACCAACAGCCAGTGTTTCGGCGGTTTATTGAAGTGGCCTTTCTTGCTTAAATCGCTGGATTTTTCTACCTTATCGCCGCGGTCACTGATCGGACGCTCTAACCTCTAACTCATCGGAACCTCAGGTTCGACTGTTGCCACAATGTCGGTGTCTTAAATCCCTAGCGTCGTGATGGTTTCTTCATCGGTGCTTCCCATCACTAGCTTGTCGACGATCGGAAGCTGAAACAACCAATGCATCGAAACCTCAAAGAAGAATGTTGCCGTAGTGTCAGAGGATCCAACGACTAATATTTTCAGCATCGGTGATCGGAACCTCTGTCTTCTAGCCTGTCGGCACCTTAGTAGAATGCTGCCACTATTTTGGAGGTGAAACGAACAAATTTTATCGTTGTCGAAAGTCTTTTGATGAAGGAATCAGAGATTTAGTTATCTGTGCCGGTGACACTGCGGAGGAGCTTAGTCTTAAATTCGTTGATCTGTAGTTCTTAGTTCTCCCGATCGCCAATGATTTCCTATTGTCGCACTATTGGAATGATTATTGATTGATCAGAGGCCTTGTCCATTTGTCTTCTGCCATTTCATCTCCTTACTGGACTAACTCATCGATCCATAGCCCTTAGTTCTTTCGATCGTCGATGATTTTCTGTTGATTGATCAAAAGCTGTAGTTTGTATATCTTCCACCATTTCGGCTCCTTAGTGGACCAACTCGTTGATCCCTATTCTTTAGTTCTTCTAATCACTGATGTGTTTCTATTGATTGATCAGAAGCCTTAGTCAGTTTGCTTCCTGCCGTTGCGGCTCCCTAGTGGACTATTGTGTTGACGATTAGTGTTTTCAAGTTCCAGCGTGTAGTCTTTAGTTATGTCGATCGCCGATGATTTTCTGCAGTGGCGGCGTCGCAATGAACTAAGACTACGAAACATCGGCATAATAGAGGACTACACCTCTGATCACTATTTAAAAAATGTTTCGATGACAGTAAAAAGTTTAGCAATATGCCTAACCGCCGAAGGGGTTTTCCACCTGTTACTTATCTTCCATCTTTCAGTGGCAAATGAGATGTTCTAATCCTCGCCCAAGCCACTGAAGCTACAACTTTGTCAAAATTTTATCAACAACATAGGCTTTTCAAACTGTTAGTGACATTCATATTCCTCATTGCGTGAATTAAATTCTTCATACGAAAATAAATTATTTTGGGAGATAACACCTATGTTGGTACACAAAAGGACATTTTAGGATTGAAGTTTTCCAAAACACTATAGATGGGCATGACATGAGATGCATTTACTTTTCAACCAGCATGCCATAATATTTTTCTAAGTGTTGATGGGTGTACACGCCTATCTTCATTGAAACTCACATACATACATGACTATTCCCATTGACAACTCACGTACTGTACGTGACTATTCCCATTGCAACCTGCGTACAGATCTATACACAGGTTTCCTTTAAGAAACTCGCGTGTCATACACGGGTTGTCTATATTAATAGTCACGTACATCTCCATTCGACATTAAAAAATATAAATCATGATTAATGGAGATTAGTTGGGCCCTAATCATTAACTACCCCATCCATCTCAACCTCCTCAACCTTCGAAACTACTCTATTTCCCAAAGTATAAATAGAGACCTTGGGGAGGGCATTAAAGGAAAATCAATTTTGGAGAGCAAAGTTATGTTGGTGGTATATCTTCAGAAGTCTTGGAGCAGCAAAGCTCAGAGTCCTTTGGTTGTGGAGGAGTCCTTGTCTCAGGCTTTGGGTTGTACACTTATCTCATTCACTGATTGTTAATAAAGAGAATTCTTCTTCCAACATTGTGTTGAGTTTCTTTCATGTATTAGGGTTGATGAATATATTTGATTAAGCACTATATATGTTTTTTATCTAACCTGTCATATATACATGTATAAGATTGTACTTGGAGAATTCACTCTTTGTAGGTGAAGGAGGTGCAACCCTGAAAGCTTTGGAGAGAAGCAGAGCAGAGGAAGATAAATCTTGGATCAACTGTCGGTAATCGGGTGAGTCCAATATTTATTCCTATTTCCTTTCTGTACTTAGCTAAAGCTAATTGTCTGCAAGTTTTAGAAGTAAGTTGGTAACCCCAGACCCTAGGTTACAAGGGTTTTTATTCCTGAACAACAGAACTGGTGACTCCGCTGGGGAACCCAGCCTGATGTGGGTTAACTCTATAGATCCTTGCCCAGTCTTTGCTTTGATTCAGTGTGTGTTGTCTTGTCTTGGTTCAAAATTCTAGTGGTGTTTGAAGACCTTTATAATTTTTCTCTTTTTTGAAAAATTTAACTCCTGTACGTGGGTTGCTGTGCTACACAGTCGCGTATAGAGGTTTGTGTATGCGGGTTGCACTATTGCATAGATGCGTACAGTACGTGGGTTGCTCTTGTACACAGTCACATACAATCCTGAGCAACAAAATTTTTGGGGTTGGGTTGCTTGTCCCTCTCCCTTTGTGGATTTTTTCTTGCTTAGTGGTCTTTAGTACTGGCATTCCACTGTAGGTTTGATTGCCCTGTTAACCATACTTCATGCTTTTCGTTAAGCCCTTGGGTTTTTATTGTTTGGATTGTCTTTCTGTTAGCAACTTGAAGTGGATTTGCCTGTTGGGTGAGAGGTTCAAGTGCTGGTTGTCCGAACAAGTGATCAGGGTTCTAGACATCATTTATCCTTTTCTATCTTCAGATAGTGTTGGTTTGTCACTTGCCTTTGATTGATTTTGATTTCCATTCATTGTGTCTTCCCAAGCTAGGTTTTTTCCAAGTCTTCCTTAGGTGGTTGATCTTTGGGTTTATGAATCTTCTTTACTTGATTTTGCTTACTTTATACAGTTAATTTATTCAAGCATACTCAAGAATTTTGCATTTAGGTGCATAGTAGTCTTTGAGGAATTTGAAAAGTCAAAAGAAAACATTAGAAACTTTTGCATTTGAATTGCATATAGTAGTTTTAATTTTAGTTTTTAAATAAAATCTCAAAAATTACAAAAATATAGTCTTAGTTTTCTCTTTATTAGTTTCATTTTCATCAGTTTATATTTACAAAAAAAAGAAAAGAGAAGCTTGTTTTAAGTAGTGATCATTTGCTTTGGAATTATACACCTGTTGTTTTTACATTTCTTATCGAATCAATAACATCATAGTCTTTCACTCCACTTGCCTTCTGAGTAAAAAATAGCCCTTAAAACGAATGCTATAATTAAAATTTGTTATTAATTTTTGTTTTATAGGGCCATACACCTACTAGCTTAGGCTATACTTGTGGGATAGGAAGTGTAAACTCCCCATAAGAATTTAAATTTAGACATAGTGGGCCAATTGATAGGTAAACCCTTCTCTTTATCGATAGTATCTAGGAAGCTCCTCTCAAACGGGAGTCAAGTACGAGGCCGCGTGAAGGCATTGGACTGAGGAGATAACCCTCCGATTCCTTGTCGAAATGTAAACCAAGTTTTTTATGCATTTAGGGATTTTGTCCTAGACAGAGTTTCAGGCTCAACTACCCTTCCCATGTGTATGAATCAGGCTTGCGGCTGTCCCCCCAGACTGTTGGTATAGTTAAGGTAGCCTCTAGTCCCTTGACATCTAGGGTTCATACACAGGTAAGTCGGAATGCTATTTCTGGTTCACCTTGGACGAGCTTGGAAGGTAACCCTTGTTGAAAGTGTAGGAGGGTGGTGGGTGATTCCTCCGCTTGTGCCTAAGAACCTCTTCAAGGATGCCAAGAAACTGTCTTTCAGCTTTCTTCGGGAAAGCATATCTTTTACCCTTTCTGACTGTTCAGACTTTAGGAATTTTTGTAGTGATTGCTCTGTGGTTTGTCTATGTTTAGCCGACTTTAGGGTTTGAAGTGTCAAATTTACAATCATGGAGGATCAACCTATTAGAAGGTCATGAAGGTTGCAAAACCTTCCTCCTGTTATCACATTGGAACCTCCACCTCCCCCTCAAAGGCGGAGATTAGACACAGATGGTTCTTTTGAACTGATAGGAGTCATTGAAGTTCTGGGTGAACCAGAACTTAGGGAAAACCATTTTGATTTAAACACAGTTGAGATAGAAGACTTATAGGATGAAGAGTTTGCAAGGAATTTTAATAGACCTCTAACTAACTTAAATGATCCTGTGATAGTTTATATTCGTCCTTTTGATCCACCCGTGATTGGTGTCCCTGTGGGAAGGATAATGTCTACTGCAGGAGAAAGCTCTTTTATTTTCACCTCAGCCGCTTCGGCTGAAGGGGTGCTACCTCCCCTGATAAGTGCCCCTAGATAAAGCCTACCTACTACACCCTTAACTCCAACGAGCCAAGTGGTTCAACCACCGGTTCCCACAAGCTTAGCAGGTACTTCTGGTGGTATGGTCACTGGGATTCCTAGTGTACCTACAGTTCCAACCTCCTTCACACACACTGCCTAGAGTGGTCTTATAGGATCCTCGACTTTTGTCCAAGGATTTCCTTGGAATGGGGAGCACATTCCCCCATCCACTCCATACGTAGGCCCATCACCCTCTTATGTAGGGGTGCAGTTTGGAAACACTAACCCTTATGGTCAAGGTTTTCAAACTCCGGTTTCAGCTCCATTCACAAGATCTCCCTTTTCACTTTTTAGCGGAGGGATACCTACTCCTATATTTAAAACCCCATTTTCGACTGGGGAAGCCATAACCTCTTATACTGCACCTCACACAAACAATCCTGTGGCTTACAGATGGAATCCGTTCCAAAGTAACCCATCCACTTCACAACCGGTTGCAGGGGGTAACCCCACCTTCACATATGGGAATTTGGGGGCAAGTCCCTCTAATCCTCAAACTGGTACTTTTAGCACTCCGGTTAGACCTAAGCTTCCTTTCCTGGCAACGTTAAAATTTCCATATTTGTCTAAACTGATGAATAACCTGGTGAGGCATGATCCCTCCTGGCCACCTGTCCCTACCAAGATGCCCTCGGACATCTCAAAATTCGAAGGAAAAGTTGGTGAAGATCCTGGGGCTCATGCCTCCAATTTTCATTTATGGTGCTCTTCCAACTCACTGAACAAAGATTCAGTTTGTTTGAGGCTGTTCCAAAGAACATTGATGAGTACTGCAGCAAAATGGTACATTGAGTTGCCTTCTGCTACGTTTAGCAGTTTTTGGGACTTGGCTAACGCATTCCTTAGTCACTTCCAGCTTCCTATCCGATATGATTTCGAAACGGACTTGTTATCTACCTTTCGGTAGAACAAGGCCACCCATATCTCAGATCACATCCAAGAATGGAGGAGGTGGAAGAGCCTTATTAAAGCCACTATTCCTCCATAGTTCTTATTAGAATGGTTCCTTAAATCCCTATTGCCTTATATATCTAAGGACGTATCTACTTCAGGAGTGACGAATGAGGAAGAATCTATCCTTAGGGCCCAACAACTAGATTTAATATATTCTCAGTCTGGGATCTTATATGAGATTATCCCTGAGGCACCGAGGCCAACACACGATGTAGAGAAACCTAATCCTGGACCCCATGTCGATGGTGTGGTTGGTTCCATAAATTCTCCCACTGTAGAATCTTTGGCCAAACAGCTCCATCAGCTGTCCGTCAAACATTCTATGGTGGAGGTAGCAAAGGCTGCCCCCTCACCCCAAAATGCAAATGTTTTTGCACAAACATATCAGAAGGGCAATCAGCAGCCCAGTGGGAAAAAGAAGAGAGGAAAGAAAGGGGAGGGAAATCAAAACAAGCAAAAACCTGCAAATAATGCTGATGGGGGCAAGAAAGAAAATAAGAAGGTGAAATTCCCATGCAAGTTGTGCCATGAAGATCACCTCACCCATCTTTTTCCACTTATGGAACAAGCTCAGAAGCTGTTAAAATCCCAACAACTGGCTATCCTGAAGGATCCTTTTCCCCAAGGACAGAATTCTGCTTCATCTTCAAATGCAGCAGGAGTCACCCCAAATGCCCCTGACCCCAATTATATCAACATGGTTCGATCTCAAACTTTACTACATACCAAGAATAAGAACTATGAAAAAGAGACCTTGGAGAAGGGTAAGACCATAGGTGAAACTTCTAACCCTCTCACGATCGAGAAACCTACCGAAATTATGCCCAAGATACTTAAAGGTGTCTTTAAGAAGACCTTGCATAATCCTAATGCTAGGGCTGCAACAAACTACTCCAAAGTTGAATACTTAGCCCACACACCTTGTGCAATGTCAGCTTTATAGGTGTTATACAGTTGTCCCGCCAATTGAGATGCACTTTTAATAGCCTTAGGCAGTATGTACGCATCGAGTCTCATGGCGAAATTTAACTTGTCTGATGTCAAAATTCGCCTACCATACCATGTAGCCTTATCGATAGATGTCATCCATGGTGGAAAGACCATTGGAAGGGAAGTTGTCGATGAGGGTGCTTCTACATGTGTTATGTCCTTGTCTTGTTGGAAAGCTCTTGGATCCCCAGAGATGGTTCTGTCAAACACCCTACTTACTGCTTTCAATGGAAGGTCATTCCGTCTACATGGTATCCTACCGGATTTTCAAATTAAGTTGTTATGGAAAGCGGTGTCTGTTGAGGTAGAGGTGATTGATGCACCTTTGGATTATAACTTGCTCTTGGGAAGAAGTTGGAATTATGCCATGTTTTCTATTGCATCGGCCGTCTTTTGGGTGGTAGTGTTTCCACACAAAGGGAAGTCGGTTATTGTTGACCAACTTAGTTTCACTCGAAAAGGCCACATGGAATATAATGAGTCCATTGTACCATTGGTTGATCAGGTCAAACCTATTTCAGAGAGCTTAGGGGCTAGAATGTATGCATCATTGATGGGCACATTTGATCTTCCATCTCCGATTAATTATATATGTTCTACTAGTGTGGGGAAGTCCATAGCTATGGTTGTTGATAGGACTGATCCTTGGGTTCTCCCTTCCCACCATGAACCTAAAGTGCCCTTATCGACAGTGGAAGTGGCTTATCAAGCTATCACCCAAACCACTGTTGATCCCATTCCGGTCTCCCTCATGATCTTAGAGGAACTGGAAGAAGCCTATTTTCCTGCTTGGGCAGAAAACTCTTTGCATTCTGTTAGATCATGTTTTTATTTTCCATCTTTTAATATCTTTGTTTATGTTTTGAAGCTTGGTTTTATGCATTACTCCTACAAAATTTTGTTGCTTAGGATAATTTGAGTCTTTTTCCTTCAACTTTCATGTTATTTGTTTTCTTAGCTTTATTTTTTGAAAATTTTGGTTTGATTTCATAGTGAGAGGGCTTATAGAAGGCTTATATGGATTAAAAAGTCTAAAAAATAACATAAAATCTTAATTAGGAATCCTAAACCAAGTTTAAACCTTTATCATTAGATTAATTTTTGCAAATCATTAACCTAGAATTTCTTGTAGCGCAAGCCAAAAACAAATGCACACATGCGCTAGAAGAAAGTCGCGCAAGTAAAAAATCATCATTTTTGGTTAAGTTTTCTTCGGAATTCTCACACATAAAATGTCAATCATACTAGGTGATGCATTTGATATGTGTTTCTGTTAGAATAATCACTATGACAGGTGTAAATATCATCATGAGGGCGAATCTTGGCGGTTGCTTGCAGAGGTGATGAAGTAATGATGGTTGAACATAATGAGACAAATGCGTTTTGAATCATTCATTCTCTGAAGTGCACGTAGAGTAGGTGAAGGTCGTGGCGAAAAGTCAGCACTAGGTAATCGGAATTTTGAAATAGAGCAAAAATTAGGGCTTTGGGGAGCGGTTGTCTGGAGTTGTCAAAATAGTCAGAGAAGATCAGGGCATGTAGTTCAACACCTGACAGTCAAGAGAACAAGATTCTAGCAGCTGGATTAGTCGTTTTAATAGGTAGGCTGCGAATTGATTTTCAAGGTTCATAAATTTGGGGTTTTTTCTAAACATAGGATTAATGATTGAATTGATGGTAGATTATTAATTTTTAAGCCTAATTGATACTAAATGATGGATTCTCAGTCATGCAATTAAATTATTTACCAGCTTAAATGAGAAGAGTTCAATTTAGGGTTTTTAGGGTTCCCCTATACAGTATTGTCTATTAGTTTATCAAAATTTGAAGACAGTCAAGTGTGTTTTATTGATAGAAGCTATTTGACAATAGTTCAAAATGAAAAAGAGTGGTAAGACTAATAGGGAAGAACCCTTAGACTTAAGTTGGGTTCAAGACTTTCCAGATTGTGCACAATTGTTTGCAGAAGTAGGGTGGTTATTGTTCTTTGAAAATATTGAAGGTTATCACTCAGAGGTTTCTTACAAATTCGCTCAATGTTTATACAAGGATGTAGTATCTTTTGATGCTTTGAATTTCAAACTGACCAGGGAGTTACTAGCAGAAGCAACAAGGATTCTAGACGAGGGAGAATTCTGGTTCAGAAAGGTGCCCTTCACTTTTGATACTCAGCGATATCTACTTCCAGGTGTAGTAGCAGATTGGGGAAAGGGAGTACCCATTCAAAAGTTTAAACCTGAGTGGATAGAGCCTATCAAAATCTTACAAAGCTATATCACCTGTGAGGGAAGATTTACTTTTGTGTTTAAATATCATTTTAGATTCCTTCAACATATTAGTCATGAATCCAAAATGAATCTCCCCTTCTTATTTTTGAAAAGTTTGCAGAAGATGTCAAGTAGGGTGAAAGAACATCAGGTTCATACAAAACAATCAGTTTTTCACCATGGACTCATAAAACTGATCATAAGTATTGTATTGCAGAAAAGAGAGAATACATGGGACACTTCTTATTTTGGTCAGGTTTCAAAACTGAGAAGGAGGAGCAGTCTCAGAAGAGATAGTTAGATAAGGGTCAGATTTTGATCAAGAAACTTAAAAAGAAAGTCATAGTCAAAGATGAAGAAGCTGGTGAACCAGGAAAAGCTTCGAATCAGGAAAATGAAAACATTGAACTTGGAAAACAAATTAATGTTGAGGAAAGCAGAGTTTCAAAGTCAGAGATGAAGGAAGTTGATCAAGTGGAAGACATTTTACCTGTAGAACTAAATCAAGGTGAAAAGGAAGATGTTAAGGAGAAGAAGCAGAGCCCTATTATAGTATTGTCTGAGGAGGATGAAAAATACTTATCTGATGAGGCTAGGGTTCCTACTGCTAATGAAGCTAGGGTTTGTTCTAAGCAAGAAATACACACCCACTTTGAAGAGGAAACAGTGTCATGAAAGAAAAGAATGAAGGTTGTTGAATTTGATTCAATAACTCATCAAGGAAAGGTTCTGAAAATGTTAGAAGAGGTTGGAGCAGTCTAGAGACCTAAGACAAGGCTAAAGAACAAGTTTAGGTTAAACATGAAGAAGCTATTAAATCCCAAACTCGCTGAGAAAAAGGTTACAGTAATAAAAGATTCATCATCTCAGGAGAAATTGGAAGATAGTGAATATGATAACAAAGAAGTTATGAAAGGTAAAAAACCAATAGTGTCAAAAGAAAAACCAATCTTCACTAATACTAAGATCTCAGACATTTTCATGAAGGTTCGAAAACAGATGATTCAAGAATAGCAGCAAAATGATATAAGGAGTTCTTGCATGGAGAAAAGAGGTAATTGAAGAAGTTCAGTGAAATGTTGAAGCTGAAGAACATCCAGAGGTTCATGTGACCTTCATAGAGCTTATGAAGGAGGATGAAGAAATATACAAGAAGCTGAAAATCCCATGGACACCAGAAGGGATGCAACCAATATCAGAAAGTAAATGTATTGATTCTAAAAAGGAAAATATGCAAAGGAGCATTAAGCAATACAAGCATCAAATTGAATATATGCATGAAACTAATTGTGGATTAGTTACTGCAAATAGGAGACTTAGGGAAGACTTGGAAGAAGTGAACAGTCACTACCAGGAATTGATTGCAGTTTCTAAAGAAGCTCTTAAAAGGAAAAGATAGACAGAGAATCAGTTTACAGAGCTAAGGCAAACTATCCAGGAGCTGGCATAGCAGAATGAGGAGTTAACAAAGAGAGTTGCAGACTTGGAAGCAGACCACCTGAAAGCTAGAAGGAAAGCTCAAGATTTGGAGGGAATTGCTCTATTAGCTAAAGAAGCAAAAGATTTGTAAAGTACTTTAAAGAAGAGCAGTTATTAGTTAGCTTGATAAAGTTATTTCATTTTTGTATAATGCTAAGTTTATATTGAACAATTCAATAGATGAACTAAAAGTAGTTAGGGTTTAGTTATGCGACTGTTTTTGAAGAAACAAGATAAATGTAAGTCTAAAAGAGGACCAATGGTTCAATTTTTGTTGCAAGAAGAGGCTATCAGGCTAGTTTATGAGCTAAGTGTAAAGACTCATATGTGTTTTTTATGACTGAACTATGAAATATATGCAACTATATGCCCTTTAGATTATTGACTGGTTTCATTTCTAATTTGTGTTAATTACTCAGTTGGTATATTCATTTCCTGTTTAATGTTTTTATGCTTGAAATGCTTGCTAACTGTGGGTGAAACTCAGTACTGTGTTTATTCTATTTGGATTATGGTTTATATGTTATGCATATCAGTCATTCAAATGCTCATGCTTCTTTGGTCTTATGAATGTTTTCCCTCTTGTCTTCAAACTGTACAACCAAAACCCTAGAATACCTATTTTACTTAATTGAGTTTATTGAGATTGTGTTGGCTTGTTCTTCTATAGTTTGAGAACAAATTCTGGCACTAACACATTCTACAGATTGTTTAGATATGGTTTTACCTTCTGATGAACCCATGTGCATACGAGATAAGATCTGTGAAGATCTTCACCATCGATCCTATTTTCTTCCAGAGTTAAGCAGGATAGAGAATCAAGAGTTTCATATGAGACTAGAAGACGATGTTGATATGCCCATTAATCCCTTACCAAGGGAAGGAATGTTTGCTGAGGGGAATATGGAAAATATTTCTGATACCATTCCTATCAACATCTCTGTAAATCCTGACGTTGTGGAAAATATACATATCGATGCAAACTGCTCTCCTGAGGAGATTGTGATCTATACCGCCTTGTTTTAAGGAATTTCGTGACTTTTTTTCCTGTTAATATGAGGAGATGCCAAGCATTGATCCATCTATAGTCAATCACGAGATCCGAACATACCCTGATGCTAAAATTGTTCGACAAAATTTGAGACCTGTTAACCCGCGTAAAGCGGCGGCAGTAAAGGCTGAAGTGGGAAAACTGTTGAAAGCCGGTTTTATTTATCCCATAGCTTTGACAAAATGGGTATCCAACCCTGTTCCTGTTGATAAGAAGCAAGGGATCATACGCGTCTGTACTGACTTTAGATATTTAAACAAATCCTGTCCTAAGGACAACTATCCCATGCCATTTATAGATCAAATTATTGATGCTTGCGCAGGAAGTGAAGTTTTTTCATTTATGGATGGTTTCTCCAGATATAATCAAATTCAAATTAAACCGAAAGACCAACATAAAACAGCTTTCATTTGTCCTTGGGGTACCTTCGTATACAAAAAAATGCCCTTTAGATTGAAAAATGCTGGGGAAACCTTTCAGCGGGCAATGAATTTTTCCTTTCATGATATTAAAGCCATTGTCGAACCTTACCTTGATGATCTTCCTGCACATTCTCGGAGGAGGATCGATCATCCAGATCACTTGCGTTTGATTTTTGAACGATGCAGATACTATAAAATTCATTTGAATCCCCACAAGTGTGTGTTCTATGTCTAGTCAAGGAGACTGCTCAGATTCATTATCTCTAAAAAAGGCATTCAGGTGGATCCTTTAAAAGTTGAGGCTATTGTAAATTTGCCTCCTCCTCGTTCTATCAGGCAACTTTAGAGCCTGTAGGGGAAGTCCAATTTTCTTCGACATTTCATTGTAAATTATGCCAAGATTACTAAGGGTTTCATGCGCCTGTTAAAACAGGACACCCCATTTGTATGGGATGAAATTGCACAAATCTCTTTCGAGGCACTGAAAAAAGCTTTGTTTTCGCCACCATTATTGCGTCCGCCATATTACTCTAGGGATTTTATATTGTATCTGGCCGCGTCTGAGTTGACCATAGGGGTAGTCCTAGTCTAGGAGGACGATAAGCTCCAAGAGCATGTCGTTTATTATCTCAACCGTTCTTTAGCCAGACCTGAACTTAGGTACTTCCACATCAAGAAGTTGGCCTTAGCAGTTGTTTATGCTATTCATAGGTTATGTCACTATATCTTACTAAGGACTACAACGGTAGTGGCAGATGTTAATCCTTTTCAATATGTTTTGTCTTGACAAATAGTTGGAGGCAAATTTAACAAATGGATAGTCATTCTTCAAGAGTTTGACTTGGATTTTCAATCCACCAAATCTAAAAAATCCTTATTTTTTGTTGAAATTATCACAGAATTTCTAGTAGAGGAAGATGTAGCTATTGAAGAAGACTCATTCCCAAATGAGCATATCTTTTTGATTTCCACCTCTGACCCCTGGTACAGAGATATACTTATCTATCTCCAGACTTTGAAGTATCCTGCATCTTTCTCGCGAGAAGAACGATGTAAACTACGCCTACATGCCAAGAACTACCTCAGCATAGGAGATACTTTATACCGTAGGGGGGTAGATTCTATTTTGCGTCGATGTCTTACCCACGAGGAAGTGGAGATTGTCCTGAATGATTCCCATAGTGGAGCATGTGGGGGTCATTTATCTGGGTTAGAAACGACCCAGAAGATATTATGTGCCTGTTATTTCTGGCCCACAGTCTTTAAAGACTGTATGGAAGCCGTGAAGCGTTGTCATCCTTGTCAGCTTTACACCAAAAAGATGCGGTCGCATCCCGCTCCGTTATTTCCTGTTATCTTAGTGGCCCCCTTCATGAAGTGGGGGATTGATTATGTGACATGTAACCCAACCTTAGCTTGGGGGCACAAATATATCATTGTCACTATGGATTATTTTACAAAATGGGCAGAGGAAATGCCCACCTTTAGAGCCGACGGGGAAACTGCAGCTTTTTTTCGTGTTCAATCAAATTATAGCACGATTCGCTATACCCAAGGTGATAGTCACTGACCATGGAATTCATTTTCAAAATAGCATCATGACTGAACTGACCACTATACTAGGATTTAGATAATAACATTCATCTTTGTTCTATCCTCAAGCAAATGGTCAAGTCGAGGCTGTCAATAAAACTTTGAAAACTATCCTCAAACGTACTATTAATGCAGCCCGTTCCAACTAGCATATCATGCTATATCCTACACTTTGGGCATATCGGACCATTCTAAAACTGCTACGGGGTTTTCCCCCTTCCAACTCATTCATGGAGTGGAAGCCGTCACCTTGGTTGAATGTGAGATCCTGTCCTTAAGAATTGCTATTCATGTGTTACCTGATACGACTGAGCTTGAAGAACGTCTATTACATTTAGAACATCTTGATGAATAGCATAAGATGCGCTGACAGCAAACCAAGCTCAGAAAAATAGGGTCAAAATCCAATACGATAAATCGATCAAGCCTCGAATTTTCTCTGAAGGGGAGCTTGTATTGCTCTGGGACCAAGACAAAGAACCCCTGGGCATAGGAAAATTCAGGTCTATATGGTTGGGGCCTTATGTCATATCAAAGGTGTTAAAGAAGGGCACATATGAATTGATTGATTTTGATGGGAATAAGCTTCCTGATCCTAGAAATGGGCTCTACCTGAAAAATTACTATGCTTAGGATTAGCACTTTTTCTTGTATTTTATTGTATGTATTTTTATGTACACTAGTTTGTCAGTTTGTGTTTTTTATACCATATGCTGGTTGTTTCAGATGTCTTCCAAGAGGTTCATAGGTTTTACTGATGGCGCCAGTCGCCACACTTGTAATTTAGCTTCGACTGCATGGGTCATTTATTCGCCCTCAGGATAGTTAGTTGCCTCAGGAGGCGCTTGCTTAGGTCCTGCTTCCAATAATGTGGCTGAATATAGGGCTGTCATTGAGCTTCTATGGGATGCTTTGTCACATGGTATCACTCATCTGGAAGTCTGACTGGACTCTCAACTGGTGGTTTCCTAGCTCAATCGAGCTTATCAGGTGCAGAACCCTTTTCTATTGCATTAGTTTATGCAAGTTAGGTTATTCGAAAGAAATTTTGAGTTCATTACATTCAATCATATTCCAAAGAATCAAAATTCATTAACTGATGCATACGCTAATTACATCTTGGATTGGCATTTAACACATTTTACATAAAAGTATACAGTAAACACATAAAAACATTTGTAAATAAACCGACAAACTATATATATATATATATATGTGTGAATATCTGTTCATATAGATAGGTTGAGTCTATGATCCTTAGATCCAGTCATAACTGTATAATATACAAAAAATATACAAAATATGGATCAAAGTCCATCAAATTCTCCTAGCTCTAAGCTGGACCACCCTAGTTCCCCCGGTCACCCTGCACTCTGGCTTCTTCAGCCTCCTCAGCTTCAGCAGCCTCAACAATATCTATATATACCAGTACTGCTCTGGCTACCCACCTCAGAAGGCGTATCCAGACAGGCGGTACACCAACCACTAACTCCTACATGATGGCTGGGATGTGCTCAATCCGTAAGGTAGGTAATCTCTAGGTAAGTCTGGCCAGCTTCCCCTCAAGAACCCTAATCAAGCCCTGGTCTTCTCCCAAGACAGGATGCACATACATGCATGGATGCCCTGCAGGGCGAACTGGTCCAATATTTGCATTTTGACATTTTTGAAGGATTAGAACTTTTATACATATGTATATATCTCTATATTTTAAAATTCATAAAAGTTTTAAATTTGAAAATAAAAATTACCTAACTCTGCCCATTCTCGTCCTGGAGGGAGGACAAGGTCAGCATCACCACGGAAATCCATTCTAGCATATGGAAACTGCTCAAAAGCTGGCAACTATTGCTCCCACCAAAAGTAGAAGTCGTCATCATAGACACTCTGGACTGGGCCACCACCTCCTTGACGAAGGAATATATCTCCCCATATACTCAGCCTAGTCTGACGAGGAGAAATAATTGGTAAGGGTACTACAGGACTCAATCTTGGCACTCTCTCAAAGAAGAAGGCTACTAATATGCTGGAATAACCAAAATTCTTCCTCCTACCTCTTTTGCAGTCAGAGAGTTGTTTTCTCATAATCAGGATCACTCCTGAGCACCAGTCATATAGGGTTCCCTGGATACAGTCTACTGCTAGTCTCATCCGGTTTCGAGTTGCAAGGTGAAGTGATGATGACCTTGCAACCCCCACTATAGTGCTCGTTAACACCTGTAAAGGAAGGTTGTGTATGTGAACAATAGGGATGCAACTACCCCTCTTTTGCATGCCTGGCGCGTAGTATATATCAATATAGTTCTTTACACTTAGAGGGTCACCGCCTCTGCCAGTTCCTTCCAAGTTTACCGGAGCTCCCCGTCGTGATAAACCGGCAATGAAATAGACATCCTCTGAATTAATCTCCAAAGACTCACCTTGAAGGTCAAACATGCCCAAATCATGATCCCAATAATTTATCAAGAACTCCAAGAGGCGGACATTGGCCCGCATAGGTGAGGTACAGAAAAAATTCAATAAGCCACTTTGATGTAAAATATTCACTATGGGGGAATCTTGAAGAGCTTCTTGGTCCATGTCTTCATGTTCTTGCTCCCTCCACTCAAGCACCATCTTTCAACCTAATAAACAAGCAATTGCAAACCTTTAGTTTCATACAAAATTTGAAATTTTCATTAGAGGAAATTTCAACTCAAAATGGGCCTCCTAAAATGAATTAATAAAATAGTAGTTAAACTAATAAAATAATATTTATTAATTTTGGAGGAAGAAAAGAAAAAAACTACTTTTTTGTTTGTATTTTTGACATATCTCCCTGTGTTTTTACTCAAATTTCGATCAGGAGAGATCGTTGGATGCAAAATTAAATTTTGCATCCAACGAGTACCCACTCAGCATACTTTTGATGGACCCCGCTACCCCAAAAACAATAAATACTTGAAAAAATGAAATGATGATGTCATCATTCCATTTTTTCAGGTGTTTCTTGTTTTTGGGGTAGCGGGGTCCGTCAAAAGTATGCCAAGTGGGTACTCGTTGGATGCAGAATTTAATTCCGCATCCAACGAGCTCTCCCGATCGAAATTTGAGTAAACACACAGGGAGATATGTCAAAAATACAAACAAAAAAAGTAGTTTTTTTTATGATACCTATCCCCAAATTTATATTAAAAAAGTGTTTAAGACCTATACGGTATTTCAAATTTAAAGCAATTTCATTGGCTAACACATGATGACATGGAATTTGAATAAAAGTTAAAAGGCCCATTTTGAGTTGAAATTTCCTCTAATGTGACCCTACATATTATTTTTTCACGTCACACAGCGTACGCGGCTGTCTTTTAAGGCAATCCGCATACTGTATGCGACTGTCTTTCAAGCAACCCTTGTACAAAATGCGTTTATGTGACTTTTAATATACCAAACCCGCTTACACATCGTTGCTGTTTAGAAGGCATTTACAAAACATGAAATTAGGGCTCAATTTTGACAATTGCTTGGATCAAATGAAAGAGCATGGAGTGTAGTTTTACCTGACACCTGCGGATTTGGGAATGGTCCACCAGATCGTCCACACCGAGCAATCAAAGGTAGAGGTGAAAACTTGTCTTTTTTGGTTAAAAAATCAAATGTTGAGTTTTTATTTATGTTTTGAACTATTTATAGAAAATTTATTTTTCAAAAGTGGGTTTTTTTCCTAAAGTTCATAATTTTTGAAACTAATACCATATCTTTTCTTCCATGTGACAGGTTTATCATCGTTTTTAAGGTGTTTTTGCTCATATAGGATGGTTTTTTGTCATTCCACATGCGTTCTGCATTTATAGCTACTCCATCTTAAACCTAGCATTAACATTTTGACCATGAACTATGGTATTTTTAACCATTAGCTCCTTGTCTTTACGATTGTTCTTACATGGATATGGCTTTCCTCCCATGAGTATCCTCATTTAGAACCTATTTTGTTTTTTGATACTCATGTTGTAGCTATCTTAGGTTCAGGGGAATATTTTTAGCTATTTTTCACACCAAATTGAGCCTCACTTTGGTCTCTTTTTACAAGCTATCCCTTTATAGGACTCCCTGCCCTTTTGGATTTTCTTTAGGCCCAGGTCTAACTCGTTAAAATAGACTTGACTACTGAGTAAACTTGTCCTTTCAAGCTCATTAAGGATACGTGAATGGGCATCCACATTGGTGGTAGGTTATCTCTTTCTCGGACCATCTGGAATAATACGAGAAAGGATCACTCTCTTTTCTATGAAATTGAGAAGAGTATTCCAGGTACAGGTTTATCACTTTTTCAGACCTGAGGGACTAAATTTACAAAAAAGGAACACCTGATATGAGCTCAGTTTTCTCTTTTTCGTGCTCTGGACCTAAACATGAAAAATATTGTAAGTGTACTTTATGTCTTTGTCATGCTCATTAAACAACAAGAACAAAGCATCAAGTTTATTGTTGTAAGCCCCATTTCTCGTACTCAAATGGATCTCCGAGTGATCTTGCTTTCCTTCATACTCGTAAAACTCAAGATATATGTTGCTCTTGAAGGAGCATTGGTTAGGTGGTAATTTAACTTTTTTGGACATCCCTGACTAAGTACGAAAAAGGTTCACCTTTTCTTCTATAGAAGTTAAGAGAGTTCTTCTATGGTATGTTTTATACTTTACCGGCCTCAAGAGACTAAATTGGACGAAAAAGGACCCCCCTGGAGTCTTCTTTGGAGTTTTCAGACTCTCTAAAACGTGAAAACACCAAGTGAGCATGTACTAGTTCGGGCTCATAAAATCCACGAATTAGTGACACTATCAAGCATTATTCCCTCTTCTCTTCAAGCTTGTCAAACAATGAAGAAAGATTCAAGTTGACTTTCCTGGACTCGTTAAAATTTAACAAGGAAGGTAAGGAAGAAGTTTTCTTTTGGTTCTCAGTTAGTGGCAGCATGTCCTCCTTGAACATAGCACTCTCTGTTTTTTTCGATACTCATGTCTCAGTGTTCACTTTCTGTTCAGCTATTTCTTCGAGTTTCTTACTCCTCCTCTTGTCAGTTCTACCTGGGAAATCTGATCATGTCTCCTACATGATAGATAAGTCTAGTTGTACTATATGTAAAGTTAAAAGCTACCTTGGGTCATCTCTGTGTCGTGCTCACTGTTCAAGTACTTAACCCTGTGTTTGATCTATACCTTGTGTTAGCACTCAGAATGTACCCAGGTTGTGAGAGGTAAACTCCAAGGTAACAACAAAACCACTTTAGAAAGAAACTGGTATTTTCTTCCAGAGAGGGATCTCTCAATACAGTTTTAACAAGACCAGATATAAAACAACACTTAAAAATTTGTATGTTTGGCTGAAACAATCACATAACCATTGGGCATGGAGTCATATACATATAAAGAGATCACAAAGATGTATACACGAGATTCATCAAAGGAAGGATAGTCACATCATCACAGTCATTCAATTTGATCCAGGTGAAATAGAAGAGACGAGGAAACAACCCATTGATACAGAGCATCAAAGACGAATTCTATATCAACTTTAGCAGAAAAATTCATAAAATATCTGAAATGATGACTAGAGCATAGACATATGAATTCTAATCATCCAACGCTGTATTCCAGATACGAAGAAGAAACAAAATGGAGTGTTACACAAGGGAAAGACAATCACATAAAGAAAGAAGCATAGACTGTAATATCAATGACACAAGAATCTCTGACAAAACTCTCACGCATTCACTCTGTTATTCAAAAAATAGATATGTTCTCCAAAATTATTCCACAACACGATGGGTTCCAACCCCCATCTCATAAAAAAGATGCAAATATATACATAAAATAATAGGTCTTCCAAGAAGATCAATAACTGAATGATCGGCTTAATTTAGAGTTTTGTAACTGAATCCCTAACTCCTAGGAATAAATTACAACTCCAATCCTAACAGATCATAAAGTAAAAATCATCTTGATGATATGCTCTCATCTAGTCAGCTCCATGTACTCACCCAGTCAGCTCCTCAATGTATGGCGCTTGTCTCTAGGAATGAAGAATGTACTTTGTCTTTCCAAACCGCTCCACGGATTTCCACTATTCTGCGCTTGGGGTATCACACTCCATCATTTCCCGAATTGATACTTCGAGCTCCATGTAAGCCTCGTATGATACCTTGGGCAATCCCTCATCAAACAACATTTTGTACATTTCTGACATGATCGAATTAGCAAATTCGAACATGTTGATTTGCTTGGGCAAATCAGAAGAGCATAAAGTACTTAAAAATATCAACTCGGTGACATTGGAGCATAACAACATGTTGAGCAAGTAGGTCTGAAACCTAAAGAACCGAACCTTTGGAAACTCAGTTAACTGAAGATGGATTGCTTTAGCGAGATACTCATCTAAATTAAACACAGGGATTGACTGGGAATCAAAGCTTAAGGAGCTTATTCTTAATAAAAAACCAAGGATGACATCGCCCACATGACAATCCTCATCCAGACCCAATACTTGACAGACCAGAGATACTACCAATTGGACTTCTTTTTTAAAGATGTGCACAGGGTAAGGTAAGAAAAGACCATCAAGGGATTGACCTTCTTTCAAAACACTAGACAGGAATTGACAGCAACTTTCAGTCTCACAATTCTTGTAAAATCCATCAAGGGACGACTCATTTACTGACTCACGATTAACAGGGTAGTTTTCAGGCAAATTGAGGTTTTCTCTGATGACTGTGGCATCAACCTTACAAAGTATTTTGGACGCGGACCAACTCACAATAATTCTCTGGGAGGGAGAGTAGTTAACAGCACACCACTCCGTAAATTCCAGGAAATGGAGGGTTTGCTCGAGAGCGAAGTAATACAGAAAAGATTTACATATATTCAATACATCATTCCCTTGTGAGTTGTAATACCACAATTTCTCCTTACTGACAGACACGCTCCCTATAGCTAGGAAGGGGTCGCACACGCCCCTGTCTCTGTCTACTAAAAACTCCTCTCTGTCATCTACGACCTGACCAGATATTTGTAATCCTTTCCCCTGGTCCATCACTTAATTAACAATGGCAATTCAGACAGAGGAACTACAGGGTTTAAGCCTTACCTGATTGACTGTAGAGGCGTGTGCTTGGAGCGTGCCCGAAACTGACAAATGGAAGCTGACGAATCGTCCAGTCCTTTTCACCCGTCTCGAGAAGATAAAATAATCATGAGAGAAGTCAACCTTGCTTTTATAGGACCCACTCCGGAGCGTGCTTTGGGTGGTTTTCCATAAACCATTTTAATCTCTGAAATCTACCACGTTCAACCACGTGGATCAGCAGTTTATATTCCACGACCGCCTCCTATCTTTATCTGCCGTGCACTTCCATTCTCTGGATTCATTTAAGACCATTGGTCTGATTCCTCTTTAATTTCCAGCCCTTGGATCACGTGCCATGTACCTCGTTCCACCGGGCATCCCGGTCGTAAGTATCACGCAACTTTTTGCCACGGAATCATTCCCATCCGTCGATATGATCGACCTTATCTCTATGTCGTTAGATCGAGAAGCAAATAATCGATTTCGCTGAGCTTCCTGGCATTATCTTTCGTGCAACTTTATGCTCCGGAATCATCCACAGCCGGAGATGTGATCAACCTTTATTTGCGAGCCATCATATTGGGTGACACCTACCAAATTCCGCTAGGCTCCGTTATTTTAACCACCGTGTCAGTTTATGTTCCGGAGTTGTCAACTGCCGTTGATCCATTTTAACTTTAATTCTCAACCATTAGATCACTCGCTACATAACCAATTCTGCCAGGTGCTTTGGATTTATCTTCCGTGCAAGTTTTGGCTCCAGAATTACTCCCGATCATTGATGCGATACGCCTTCATCTCGTCACCGTTGGATTGAGTGGTATATACTCGATTTCGTCGGGCTTCATTGTTTTAACCAACATGCGATTTCACAAGGCGGATTAAATATGGACCGTGGATCTGCCTGAGCTTGATTGATAGCCGTTGATCTGTGCACCCGATTAAACGCCCGGACATACTTTATCTTCCTCGCATCTTTGAGAGTGCAGACACAATCAGGGCCGTTGATTTCTATCCTTTCGATTCGCACCATTAGATCTTTGATAACAAGATCGATTTTTGGCCTATCATCATACTCTTACCATATATCTTTTAACTAATGTTCGACAAGCAACTTATCACTTCTCCTTCATGATTTTTTATCCCCCCACTAAATAATGGTGTTAACAGCTGGCTCCATCTGGGGATGATATCCTCCCTCCGAGGTATCAAAGAACTCGTAGACTAGGTGCCTGTTTTTATTTTATTTTATTTTATTTTATTTTACCCAATAACTTCCAAAGACTCATCTTTTGTTTTGGTAACTATATCATTTTTATATATTTTTAGAAAAAGAATGGTATGCCTCCTGAATCTTAGGGATTTCACTGCGAGCTTCAAATACACTCGGCTTACCATTCATGTTGACTTGTAAAGAAAAATAAGTATGTACAGTCTATGATACAAATTTTACCTTCTTCCTCAGGATAGGTAGTGTTTCAGATACCGTCCATTTACAAGGTTGCTCTCCAAAAGAACCCCATTTGTATATTAGAGCAGAAATGCATTTTCCCCTCTGTATCCAGCCACAACGTAAGGTCCTACCCACATAGGATCAAATTTTCCATGCTTGTATTCATTAGGAGCATCCCACTTCAAAACCAGGTCACCAATTTGAAACTGCTCTTCTTTAATTCTTCTGTCAAAAGTGTTTTTCATTTTCTCCTGATGTGACTGCACTTTGTCATAAGCCTTATTTCTTCGTTCTTCTAGCTCAACAATCTAATTTATCCTTTGCTGTATGTGGTTTGGTTCTTCTTGCTGATCTTGGAAATATCTCATAACTGGTACCCCTAATGATGCGGGAAAAACCACTTCGGCCCCATACACCAACTGGAACAGAGACATGCCGATTGCCCTTTTAGTGCTAATCCTGTCGGCCCATAGAGAATATTTCAGTTTGGTGTGCCAAGACCTCTTATTATCCTCCAACAACTTCTTGATGATCCTCACTAGGCTTTTATTTGAAGACTCAGCTAACCTATTTCCTTGAAAATAATAGGCAGTTGAGTGATTGAGGCTTATATGATATTTATGACAAAAATTAATCATTTTCCTGGATTTGAAAGAAGCCGCATTGTCTGTTACTATCCTTTTTGGGCACCCAAAACGAGCCAATATATTTTCTTCAAGAAAATCCATGATCACATTTTTAGTGGCTCTCCTAGTTGGAATGGCTTCTATCCGTTTAGTAAAATAGTCTATAGCTGTCAAAATCCACTTGTGATGACCTGATGAATTGGGGTTTATTTCACCAATAAAATCCAAACCCCATTGCTGGAAAGGAGCCTCAACTGTTATTGGATTCAAAGGGAGAGGCAGTACTTTCCTTTTACCGTCAAAAATTTGGCATTGATGACATTTACTGGTTTCTTTATACACATCTGAAAATAATGTAGGCCAATAATAACCAGCTCTTAGGATTTTGTTTGCAGTCACTTTCCAAGAATGATGTCCACGACAGTCTCCTTGATGAAATTATTTGGCAATTTGCTGAGCTTCACCTTCCAAAAGACAATTCAGCAACACTCCTCCAGGGTCCTTCCAATAAAGATATCGATTTATGATGCAAAATTTAGCAGATTTCAACTTTACAGATCTCGCTCTTGATTTACTTAATCTTTCTGGTGCTTGCAAATTTCGGAGGACATATACAATATCAGAATACCATGGAGACGCCACGAAATCAACCATTACATCTATCTCCGTGTTCAACTGATTAGCTTGATGAGAAATGAAATTAATTTGCAAAGCTTCACAATTGGAATTAGCCATCATTTTAGCTAATCCTTGCCCTTTAATCAATTTGGTAGGATTTATTTCAATATCATACTCCAACAATGTAGCAATCCATTTTGCTCTTCTGCCTTCCGGATCTGGTTGAGTCAAGATTGCTTTTACTGCAGCAGACGGAACATGGGCAACTATATGTGAATGTAAAATATATATTCTGAAATATTTCAATGCTTTAATTAAAGCATAGGCTTCTTTCTCCATAATGTCATATTTTAATTCACCATCCCTCAACATCTTGCTGAAGAATGCTATGGGCTGCTCCATATTCTCATCATTTTTCTGCAGTAAAACAACTGCTATAGTATATTCTGAAGCATATGAAAACACTGAAAAATCTTTAGTGAAATCTGGACTCACTAACACAGGAGCTTCTAAAATGGCCTTCTTGATTTCCCAAAAGGACTATCTAGCTTTAGCATTCCATTTTATTTCATGCCCCTTTTTCAACATATTGGTGATGTTAATTAGGATCTCAGCAAAACTGGGTACAAACCTTCTTAGAAAATTCACTTGCCCCAAAAAAGACTGTAATTCCTTTTTGCTTCTAGGCTCCCCTACCTTCAGAATTGCACTGACCCTCTCAGGATCAATCTTTATGCCATCTTTTGATATTATATGACCCAGGAGCTTTCCTTCTTCCAGAGCAAAATTTGACTTCAGTGGGATTCAACGATATACCAAACTTCCTACATTTGATGAACACTTTCTCCAGATGACGCAGATGCTCTCTGTTAGACTTTGAGTATTCTATGATATCATCCATGTAGATCACTACAAAATTTCCAATTTCCCCTGCAAAAGCGATGTCCATAGCTCGCTAGAAAGTGGCCCCTGCATTCATCAAACCAAAAGGCATCTTTGCATACATGAAAGTGCCCCATGGTGTAGTAAAGGCAGTTTTCTCTTGATCTTCTGGTAACACTTTGATCTGATTATACCCGAAAAAACCGTCCAACATTGAAATCCTTTCATCTCCCACCACTTGCTGCAGTATATGATCCATCTTGGGCAGAGGATAATTATCCTTCATGGAAACTTTATTCAAGTTGCGGAAATCTATGCACAATCTTATCTCTCCATTCTTTTTCCTGACAGGAACCACGTTCGCAACCCATTTTGAAAACCTCAACGTAACAATGATCTTAGCTTCAAATAGCTTCTTGATTTCTTTCTCAATAATAGGCAGCAAATTAGGATTTATTCTTCTGAGATTTTGTTTAAAAGGCCTCTCCCCAGGCTTTATAGGAATGGTATGTTGTATGATAGAAGTATCATACTCCTTGAGATCCTCATAACTCCAAGCGAAAAAATCTATATAATTTTTCATTAATTTCACATACTCCTCTTTCTCTTTTTCAGGTAATTTCTTGGACAACTTCACAATCTTAGGATTTTCTACAGTACCAATATTCTTGTCTTCGATGGCATCATCAACAGGCTTCACTTTTGGATTTTTGGCCACGTCATTTTGGTCAAAAAGCTTTTCTAAAGGGATTAGTCCTCTTGGTATGAAATTGTTTTTCAATTGGATGATATCCTTACCTCCTAAGGTCCCTTTCAATTTTTTAGTACTATTCCTTTCCTCTTCAAGGTATTCATCTTCTTGAGTATCCTCATCATTGTCATTCTCATTGTCAATAGGAGTATTCACAAATTCTTCTGAGAGTTCCAGGAATCTTCGGATCTGCATATCATCTTCGAACACCTGCCAATATTTGGAATTATTAGGAATAGACGGCCTATTCACCATTTTGATCTGGTATTCCTTCTGACCAGCCATAGGAGTATCAAAGCTTCCAGCAGCCATGGCCAGAGAATCAGCTACCAAATTCTCAAGTCTGGGAACTACCTGAACTGTATGCTCTGTAAAGAAGTTTCCCAACATATCCCATACTTCATTTCTGTAAGCCCTCATACGAGGATGTCTGGTTTGATATCTCTCATTTACCTGATTTATTACCAACTCTGAATCTCCCAAGACCCTTATTTTTTGAGCTCCTAAGTCCTTCAAAGCATGTAGACCTAGTAATAAAGCTTCATATTCGGCCACATTATTTGTACATTCAAACATCAACTTGTATGACAAAGCTTTAAAATCCCGAATAGGATAAATTATATATACACCAACTCCAGCACCGGTTTTTGCAACTGATCCATCGAAATACATAATCCATTGGCCTTCTCTTTTCTGTTTTGCTTCCAAAGTATCCTGCTCCAAGACTTCTTTTTCCTTATTTTCCTCATATTTCTCTTGCAATGCCTTTTCTAAATCATGTGGGACAGCATCATTAAAGAAAATAGAGGATCCCAAATCAGTATCAACAGCATATATGTGATGAACTTCAGGTTTATCCTGACTGCTTACTACATATGGGGTTCTCTTTTCACTATATAATCTTCTGTTCCCATCTCGAACAGGAATCGTGGCATACGACATATCCATCTGCAAACTGCCTTTCAATTGGGAAGTCCAGGATCTTAACAACAGGACCCCGAACTTTGGTGGGATATCTGCCACCACCACATCCATAACTATAGTTTTAGAAGGAAATTTGTTTAGGGTTACCACCATGTCTTTAATTAACCCAGGGCATTTTACTCTTTTAGAATCAAAGGAATATAGATCTTTGTACGGTCTTGTTACCTCCAAACCCAGACTTTCTACCACCCCTTTGGGCATTAGATTGTGTGATGCCCTAGAATCCAACATAGCATTATGGACTACTTTGTCATGAACATTTAGGCTTAAATAGAAAGGAGGAACTTCTTCACCTTCCATATTTTCAACCTTTGTTCCAAATGAGATAGCGGGGCTATCATCATTCAATTCTAGGATATCAGACTGCCATTCCCCTTGATTCCTGACAATTTTGTGATAGTATCCCTGTATTGAGTGTTTCTCAATAATTCATTGAACGGAACATAGATTTTCAGCTTTGAAAGCTCATTCTGTAAATTAAAACCAGCACCAATCTTTTCCACATCAACCGGAGTCGCCTTTTTTATTATTTTATCCCTTTGTACATCATTTTCAACATCTTTATTTACAAAAGAATCTTTTGGTAGTTCTTTTCCTTTTTCTCCATTCAAAGAACTAGAGGAAGGTTGATTTGGGTTTGCCTTCCCTTTATTTATGAGGACATCCCTGTTCCTCAATCTGATTTTCCTTTGCACATCATCCATAGCATGTAAATAACCTCTCTGAGACTGCTCATTTTCCATCTCAAACTCTTCACTTGCATTTTCCTGTGCAAACATATTATGTTCCTCTTCAGTAAGATATATTTCTAAATTCTGCTCCCCAAACAGATGAATCTCATTTTCTGGGGGATCTTCTTCATCAGCAACATAATTCTCAGGGAAAGGTGGACGGATGGGCTGTTCTTCTTGGTTTCTTGGATTTCTCTGGTCTCTCTGTCTATTTTGGGGAGGAACAGGAGGATTTGGTCTTCTGAAATTTGGATTTCTAATTTGGGGATCCCCTTGCTCTCTATTAAAAGGCCTAGTATCCATGGTTAACCTATCCATCAACTTTTCCATGGTTTTCAACATCATCTCAAATTTAACATCAGCAGAAGAAGATGAAGTAGAAGGCAAATTTTCTTCTTTTCTCCTCCTATCCAAATCCCAATGCTTCATTTTCCCACTCACCATCATGTTAGCTTCCACTTCTAGAGCGTCAGTAAACATAGCAACAAGAGTTGCTGACTTCCTCTCCTGCAATGAGAATGCAGAATCATTATCAAAAGCTCCAGCATAATGTAGTTTAGCAGCTGCAGGAGAAGGTTTTATATCCTCCGGAATAGAGTTATAAGCCCTCATGAATATGCTGGAAAATTCATGAACAGATTCAAAACCTCCTTTTTTAAGGCTGTTATATTGAGATAAAAGCTGTAGAGGATTCTGTTTATCATCCCATCTATCCAAGAATGCATTCTGAAAGGCCTGAAAATTCACTATAGACCCATTTGGAAGATCTTTGAACCATTTCTTTGCCTCTCCTGACAAACTTTGGGCAAATAACCGCATTTTAACATCAGGATAATCAACTTCTTCTAAATCAATAAAATCTTCAAATTTGGCAACATGCTGTTTCGCGGTTATATCACCCTCTCCATCAAACAAAGAGATTCCATGGGAATAGTTCTGAGGGAGATCATGTAATAAAGCAGGCAGACGCAAGGGAGCAAATCTGGCAGCCATAGGTCTAGGTGGATTCACAAGGATTGAAGAGCTTTGAGTATTCTGAGAGGTAGATGTTTCAGCTTTAGTGGTTTGTTGCAAGTCTCTCCAAAGGGAATCTAACAGATAAGACTCTAACCTACGAGGATTAAATTCAGTATTTTTCAAGTCAGATTCAGATTTAGTCCTCAACAGGTTCTTTGCAGTATTAACTTCCCATTCTGGATTAATATAGGAATCTTGTGATGATGATGGGTCGAACAAAGGAAAATATACCTTTTCTTTATTTTTCTTCTTAAACAAATTTTCTGGGTCTTCAAAACTTTTCAAAATTTGGGTGTTAGAGTTACCTCGTGTATGTCTTCTTGAAGCCAAAATGTCTCTTTAAGTTCTGAAAAGGTTTCACAGTGGAGTCGCCAGGGAAAAATACAACCTTCTTTCTGCTAAAAATTCTTGTTTTCCCACATAAATCTTTCTTCAACTTTGTCGTTCTCCGAGGGCAGATATGCTCATTCACTCCCTGGCAGTGGCGCCAGTTTGTTAGCACTCAGAATGTACCCAGGTTGTGAGAGGTAAACTCCGAGGTAACATCAAAACCACTTTAGAAAGAAACTGGTATTTTCTTCCAGAGAGGGATCTCTCAATACAGTTTTAACAAGACCAGATATAAAACAACACTTAAAAATTTGTATGTTTGGCTGAAACAATCACATAACCATTGGGCATAGAGTCATATACATATAAAGAGATCACAAAGATGTATACACGAGATTCATCAAAGGCAGGATAGTCACATCATCACAGTCATTCAATTTGATCCAGGTGAAACAGAAGAGACGAGGAAACAACCCATTGATACAGAGCATCAAAGACGAATTCTATATCAACTTTAGCAGAAAAAATCATAAAATATCTGAAATGATGACTAGAGCATAAACATATGAATTCTAATCATCCAACGCTGTATTCTAGATACAAAGAAGAAACAAAATGGAGTGTTACACAAGGGAAAGACAATCACATAAAGAAAGAAGCACAGACTGTAATATCAATGACACAAGAATCTCTGACAAAACTCTCACGCGTTCACTCTATTATTCAAAAAATAGATATGTTCTCAAAAATTATTCCACAACACGATGGGTTCCAACCCCCATCTCATAAAAAAGATGCAAATATATACATAAAATAATAGGTCTTCCAAGAAGATCAATAACTGAATGATCGGCTTAATTTAGAGTTTTGTAACTGAATCTCTAACTCCTAGGAATAAATTACAACTCAAATCCTAACAGATCATAAAGTAAAAATCATCTTGATGATATGCTCTCGTCCAGTCAGCTCCATGTACTCGCCCAGTTAGCTCCTCAATGTATGGCGCTTGTCTCTAGGAATGAAGAATGTACTTTGTCTTTCCAAACCGCTCCACGGCTTTCCACTATTCTGCGCTTGGGGTATCACACTCCATCATTTCCCGAATTGATACTTCGAGCTCCATGTAAGCCTCGTATGATACCTTGGGCAATCCCTCACCAAACAACATTTTGTACATTTCCGACATGATCGAATTAGAAAATTCGAACATGTTGATTTGCTTGGGAAAATCAGAAGAGCATAAAGTACTTAAAAATCTCAAATCGGTGACATTGGAGCATAACAGCATGTTGAGCAAGTAGGTCTGAAACCTAAAGAACCGAACCTTTGGAAACTCAGTTAACTGAAGATGGATTGCTTCAGCGAGATACTCATATAAATTAAACACATGGATTGACTGGGAATCAGAGCTTAAGGAACTTACTCTTAATAAAAAACCAAGGATGACATCGCCCACACGACAATCCTCATCCAAACCCAATACTTGACAAACCAGAGATACTACCAATTGGACTTCATTTTTAAAGATGTGCACAGGGTAAGGTAAGAAAAGACCATCAAGGTATTGAACTTCTTTCAGAACACTAGACAGGAATTGACAGCGACTTTCAGTCTCACAATTCTTGTAAAATCCAGCAAGGGACGACTCATTTACTGACTCACGATTAATAGGGTAGTTTTCAGGCAAATTGAGGTTTTCTATGATGACTGTGGAATTTACCTTACAAAGTATTTTGGATGCAGATCGACTCAAAATAATTCTCTGGGAGGGAGAGTAGTTAATAGCACACCACTCCGCAAATTCTGGGAAATGGAGGGTTTGCTCGAGAGTGAAGTAATACAGAAAAGATTTACATACATTCAATACATCGTTCCCTTGTGAGTTGTAATACCACAATTTCCCCTTACTGACAGACACGCTCCCTATAGATAGGAAGGGGTTGCACACGCCCCTGTCTCTGTCTACTAAAAACTCCTCTCTGTCATCTACGACCTGACCAGATATTTGTAATCCTTTCCCCTGGTCCATCACTTAATTAAAAATGGCAATTCGGATGGAAGAACTACAGGGTTTAACCCTTACCTGATTGACTGTAGAGGCGTGTGCTTGGAGCCTACCCAAAACTGACAAATGGAAGCTGACGAATCGTCCAGTCCTTTTCACCCGTCCCGAGCAGATAAAATAATCATGAGAGAAGTCAACCTTGCTTTTATAGGACCCACTCCGGAGCGTGCTTTGGGCGGTTTTCCATAAACCATTTTCATCTCCGGAATCTACCACATTCAACCACGTGGATCAGCGGTTTATATTCCGCGACCGCCTCCTATCTTTATCTGTCGTGCACTTCCATTCTCCGAATTCATTTAAGACCATTGATCTGATTCCTCTTTAATTTCCAGCTCTTGGATCATGTGCCACGTACCTCGTTCTGCCGGGCGTCCCGGTCGTAAGCATCACGCAACTTTTTGCCCTAGAATCATTCTAGCCATCGATATGATCGACCTTGTCTCTCTGCCGTTAGATCGAGAAGAAAATACTCGATTCCACTGAGCTTCCAGGCATTATCTTTTGCGCAAATTTATGCTCCGGAATCATCCACAGCCGGAGATGTGATCAACCTTTATTTGCAAGCCGTCATATTGGGTGACACCTACCAAATTCCACTGGGATTCGTTATTTTAACCACCGCGCCAGTTTATGTTCTGGAGTCGTCAACTGCCGTTGATCCATTTTACCTTTAATTCTCAACCGTTAGATCACTCGCCACATAACCAATTCCGTCGGGTGCTTTGGATTTATCTTCCGTGCAAGTTTTGGCTCCGAAATTACTCCCGATCATTGATGCGATACGCCTTGATCTCGTCACCGTTGGATCGAGTGGTATATACTCGATTCCACCAGGCTTCATTGTTTTAACCAACATGCGATTTCACAAGGCGGATTAAATATGGACCGTGGATCTGCCCGAGCCAGATTGATAGCGGTTGATCTGTGCACCCAATTAAACGCCTGGACATACTTTATCTTCCTCGCATCTCTGAGAGTGCGGACACAATCAGGGCCGTTGATTTCTATCCTTTCGATTCGCACCATTATATCTTTGATAACGGGATCGATTTTTGGCCTATCATCATACTCTTACCATATATCTTTTAACTAATGTTCGACAAGCAACTTATCACTTCTCCTTCATCATGGTTTTTTATCTCCCCGCTAAATAATGGTGTTAACACCTTGATTCCATCATTGTCGTATCTGTTACTACTTGTGTCTCCCTTCCTTTACCCAGCTCCTAGTCACTCTTGTGATCTGTTGGAGGATCTATTGCCTTCCTTATCACAGTATGGTTCCACATCAGCACTTCCTGACGATGAAGACCTAGAGTTTTGATGATTGTACCTCAGGATTCATTTTCATTATTGGTGAATTCCTTTTATTCAGTTGTTGATTATCACCTATTGATTGACAATCTATTGAATCTGCTCCATGTTCGACTTCAATAACATATATTCACATGGCTTGGATTGTACTGGTTCTTTGGGATTGTTTATGAAGACCTTAGTTTCACATCCATGGACTAAGTTGTGCAAGATTATGTTGTGGTCACTTACACAGCTTCCAAATATTTGAAGATTCATCATTATTGGATATTGTGGCTTCGATCCACCTTTGTAATATATGTGGTCTTGTACCCGTACTATATGATGTACTCAAATATTGTAAAGGAGCTAGTGTTCCAATATATTGAACATAGCATACTCAGATATGACTTTGTATATGACATTATTATGTATTTGTTTCAGGTACTACCTTTGCTCCATTGGACTTCTGATTTCTCCAAAGATAATGATTATAATGTATTTCAGCCATCGCTTCCCTCTGACCTCACACATTAGGGGGCATCTGTTATCAACCCAAATGGCACTTCTCCGTCTGAGTACCGACATTCCCTATGTTGGTACACAAAAGGACATTTTAGGATTGAAGTTTGCCAAAACATTGTAGATGGGCATGACATGAGATGGATTTACTTTTCAACCAGCATGCCATATTATTTTTCTAAGTGTTGATGGGCATATGTGACTATCTTCATTGGAACTCACGTACATACGCGACTATTCCCATTGACAACTCGCGTACTGTACGCAACTATTCCCATTGCAACCCGTGTACAGATCTATACACGGGTTTCCTTTAAGAAACTCGCATGTCATACGTGGGTGCCTATATTAATAGTCACGTACATATCCATTCGACATTAAAAAATATAAATCATGATTAATGGAGATTATTTGGGCCCTAATCATTAACTACCCCAACCATCTCAACCTCCTCAACCTTCGAAACTACTCTATTTCCCAAAGTATAAATAGAGGCCTTGGGGAGGGCATTAAAGGAGAATCAATTTTGGAGAGCACAGTTATGCTGGTGGTATATCTTCAGAATTCTTGGAGTAGCAGAACTCAGATTCCTTTGGTTCCAGAGGAGTCCTTGTCTTAGGCATTGGGTTGTACACTTATCTCATTCACTGATTGTTAATAAAGAGAATTCTTCTTCCAACATTGTGTTGAGTCTCTTTCATGTATTAGGGTTGATGAATATATTTGATTAAGCACTATATATGTTGTTTATCTAACCTATCATATATACATGTATAAGATTGTACTTGGAGAATTCCCTCTTAATTGCATGTGAAGGAGGTGCATCCCTGAAAGCTTTGGAGAGAAGCAGAGTGGAGGAAGATCAAGCTTGGATCAACCGTTGGTAATCGGGTGAGTCCAATATTTCTTCCTATTTCCTTTCTGTACTTAGCTAAAGCTAATTGTCTGCAAGTTTTAGAAGTAAGTTAGTAACCCCAGACCCTAGGTTACAAGGGTGTTTGTTCCTGAACAATAACAACAAACTCAAAACCATATTGAAAATTCCAAAACACACTAAAAGTCACAATATATACATACATACAAGGTACCATACATAAATAACTTAATCATATTACCTCTTCAAGTACAGCCCATTGCGAGGTTGCTCTAAGGGTATCCTATCATAGTCTATGAGCTCGTATTCCCCTTTCTCTAAGACCTTACTAATGACAAAGGGACAGTACCACATAGATTCAAACTTTCCCTTCCCTATTTTATCGTGTCTCTAATCATAAGTCAGGACTAGGTCACCTTCATTGAAAACACGAGGTTGAGCAGACTTATCATACTGTTCCTTGACACGCTTTTTGTGTGCCTCGTTAGCCAAGGCAACATCTCTTATACTTTCATCAAGGTTGGTCAAGTACAAAAATCTCTCTTCCTCGGTGGAAGTGTTCGGGAGAAGTTCTACTGCAAGTTTAAGTGATGGGATTTGACACTTGATAGGGAGAACAACTTCTAGTCCATAGATCAACTGAAAGGGTGTGAAACCAGTTGTTGTATTTACTAAATTCCTATAAGCCCAAAGTGTGGAGAAGAGTCAAGTTCTAGTTGGATTTGTGATCTCCAACCATCCTACGAAGCATGGTTTTCAAAACCTTGTTAATGGCCTCTACCTGGCCATTAGCCTGCGGGTAATACAGAGTTGAGTTTTCATGCAAAAAACCCATCTTAGCTCTTAAATCAGCCATCATCTGATTTCAGAAATGAGATCTGTGGTCAATGACTATAGCTTGCAAGACTCCAAACCTAGCTATCACATGGTTAAATAAAAAGAGGGTAGCAGTCTTACCATCCTCTACATATGTAGGCATTTCCTCAGCCCATTTTGTGAAGTAATCGATGGCTATGATGATGTAACCATGCCCCTCAACTGAGGTAGGCCTGCAATGCATAAAATCAATACGCTGCATGGAAAAAGGGCCAACAACAATGACAGGGTGTAAAGGAGCAGGGTGGGTGTGATTTTTAGGATAAAAATGTTGACAGGGTGGGAATTTATTAACTGATTCATGACAATATTTAAATATTGAAGTCCATAAATACCCAGTGAGAAGGATTTTCTAGGTTGTATCCATCCTATAAAAATGACTGCTGCATGCTCCAGAGTGGCAATCATTAAGAACCTATTTAGCCTCTTCATGTGTAAGGCATCATCAAAGAATGGAATCGATACCATGTCGGTACAATTTATCATTAAGGATGAGATAGTACTTCGCGTGGTGATGGATATGACGATGATTGTCACGAGATATGTTGGGATGAAATATCTGAGTTTGGAGATAGATGATCAAATCTCCATACCATGGATCAGTTGTTCTTACCAAGAACAAAATTCATCCAAAAATGAATCATTGGGCTCAACTTCCATCAAATCACAGGGAAGCTCACACATCAACTCTGCGAAAACCAAGGATTTCTTCAAAGTAGCCTTGGAGAACTCAAGATCAAATTCTTGTAAGATAACAATCCAACGGGAATACTTGCTCCCTAGTAGACTTGTAGACAATCAGATTTTACAAAGAATGAAATAAGAATAGGAAGAGAGTTTGTCTTACCAGGTTTATGACGGTTGATCCAAGCTTTGTCTTCTTGTATTGCATTATCCTCCAAAGCTTCTAGGGATGCTCCTCTTCACCTGCAAAGAGAGAATTCTTCAAGCAATATCTCATATATATATATATATATATAT